>JAVIXY010000397.1:0-17930 GCA_033030565.1 Fusarium nematophilum | reverse complement strand
CAGCGTTATCTTGAGCTTGACGCTCTTGTCGCTGCTTGGCTTGCCATTTCTCACACGCAGCGAGATGCTCTTTCGGCCTCCCAATAGAGGTCGCTGCAAAATCCTTCTGGCAGTGACGGCATCTGTATCGCTTGCTTTTCTTGGAGTTAGAGCGGCCGAGGTCGATAAACTGTCGCCAAACGAAGGCAGCGTTAGCTTTGGTGTGCGCCATCTTTTTGGCGATACCTTCAATCGGGGGAGAATGGCAGAGTATGTTGGGCTGCTAAGCCAACAGAGTTTTTGTACAGCCCCGTATTTGTACAATGTGACCCACAAANGCGCCATCTTTTTGGCGATACCTTCAATCGGGGGAGAATGGCAGAGTGTGTTGAGCTGCTAAGCCAACAGAGTTTTTGTACAGCCCCGTATTTGTACAATGTGACCCACAAATTCCCTTATTAGGAGTATTGTGGATCCCCATTGTACGTACATAGTACGTGTACGTACTTTTTCTTTCTGTACGTACGTACGTACAACACGGTTGTACATACTGTACAACATCACTACTTGATATGCGACAATTACTCTATGTTATCCCGAAGACGGTTGCGACAGGGCTACAGAACTTGCAATCCTTTTTCGTTGACCCTTCATGTCGCATGTATTGATGGGCCATGAGGATCAAATGAGCGCTTGGTTTTCTATCTAAAGGAGCGACGAAAGTCGTTCTATTATACCTGTTTTCAGTCTGCCGATCTCATAGGCAGCAGGCTGTTGCCTGTAGCTAAGTCTGGTGTAGCGTTCACGCTGACCGTGAAGCTATTCACGATGGTTGTGATCCTTGCCCTTGACACTTCACTTGCTGCATCTTCATTGACGGCCTAACTTATGTCTCTAGATCCCAACTCGCAAGATAGTTCCTGAAACCTTGCAGTTGCCCATGGCAACCGCAGTCTTCTGTGGCCCTGGAAAGCGAATGTCTACTGATTCTGCTGAGAAAAGGTGAAGCTTGGCTCCTCAAGCAAGTCCATCATGTGCTGATTTCCTTCAAACCATTCTCCCAGCTCCGTCGTATGGCCTATCCACGCAGTCGGATGTATCCCTCTCTGGCCATCTACGCCTGCCAAGGCGTTAAAATCACTCCCCATGACCTGTTGAAAGTTGACGTCCTGGCCCGGGACCGACGAGAAATCTGTGCTTTGTTGCTGGCAGTTGTCCTGGTTCATTGGGGGAAAGCCTAATGCCGTAAGATGGGCATTTAGTGCGGCTAGTTCATCTACCTGAGTCTGGCCTCCACTCGAAGTTGAGGATCGGTACTCGATATAACGTAGCGCGACCTTGTAAAGGACCTCAAAGAGGCGATGCATCTTGGACGCGGCATCTGAGAGTGTTGGAGCAGACTCTATTGATGTCACAAAATCGCGAAGGCAGGTCAGATCCTCTTCACCTCGGGGTGCTTCGATAATATGGCAAAACAGCACGATGAAGGGAGTGAATGGGGCAAACAGCAGGGTCCTGAAGGTTATGTAAGTTGTGCATCACTTTACACGCGGCTTTGTGATATGCAAGGAAATGGCCCTACTTACCAGTGTATATAGGTAATAAAATATGGGGAAGTGAGATCCTTAAAAGTGGTTAGGAAATCCTGGTGTCGTTGGAGCGTAGCTCTTGCTGCTTCAACACAGTCTGGGATGAAGGCCGATTGGGACCCTGGGGGAGTTGGGCTTGCACGATACACCAGGGTAAGGAGCGACAGACGTAGCACATCATCTGAGAGAGCTATGTACTCAACGAGGCGGTTCCCAAATGTGTCCCTGGCTTTCTGTAGGTGATTGTCCTGGATCGAGTTAGCGGTAAGCCTGGAAATTGAACGCCAAATTGCGACCAAGCGCAATTACGAGGATGTCTCACCCTTATCTCGCGAGCCTTGCGCGCTAGCTCATACAGGTCACTTGAGAGGGCTTGAACTCGAGATTCTCGTATATGATCGGGTTGGGCGATAGAGTCTGGGCTGTACAGACTCTCGTAGATCTTGCCTTGACATCGCGCAGTGCTGACCCACATGGCGATGGTGGCCGCAGTTAGGGAACAATTGCCATCGACTGGAAGCATTGGAGTCGTAATGTCCCAGTCCTGAATCGCCGAGGCCCGCCCTAGACGTAGCGACAGGCTCTTGTCGATGAAGTACGTGAACCAGAAGAGGAATTGCTCATGCCTCATCTCGTCGGCGACGGTGCCATCCCCTGCTGAAGAGATCCGATGATAGCCGAGGGTCTGGCATAACTCAGATGCCTTAGACGACAAGGTCCAGCAAAGCGATGGTTTCGAGATTTCGATTGTGTGAAAAGCCTAGTTGCTTCTTGTGAGATGGAAGTAGGTTATGCTAGAGCCAAGGAGATCATTACGCACACCCAGTAGCAGAGCTGAGATCATGTTCGAAGTTGCTGGTGAATGCAGAGGCAAATTAACCAGAGCTGTCTCGAGGTTGATGCGGCATATATGGGCATAATTAAGGCTTTCAGCCTTATCGCCGGGGACAAATTCCGATTGCTCTAGAAATAGTTGTAAGAGACCGGAGTTTGCGATAATGTAATCGGAATCGGAGAAATCTTCAGAAAAGTAGACTCTCAGACAAATATCGGAGAAGTATCCCATGGGGAAAAGATCATAAATCCATGCTGATGATTCGAATATGTTTGCTAAGAGTAGAGTTTTGAGTTAACCAACGGCAAGGACGTAAGAGCTGTGGGCGTCATGACGTACCCTTAGCACCGCGTATGAGAGCAACTGCTTTCTCAATCGGTGGCAGTTTACTTCCACGAAGAGAGGGACGCAGCGTCGGTTTCGCAAAGGGATAAGACATCTCGGTCTTGGCAGTCTGCTGCTTCAATGCGACGAGATTGCAGTGCAGAGGGTCTACTGTCTCCTTCATATCGAGATCTAGATTCCGTAGAGGGTCATTGTGAACCGCCTTTTGAAGAAAGCTATTGGCAAAAGCGGAATGGGCGGCGAAAGACGACTCCCCCTCGACGACCGGAGTGTCTGCAGTCGCCGGCTGCGATGTATCCCCGAATGGAGTTGACGATGATGCCATGAGCGCAGTGTCTGCGGTATCATTTCTATGGGCGGCCGGGGAGACTGACGTAGCGGAGTGGGCTACAGGAGAGGACGAGTTGGTCTGAAGTTCATGAAGAATCTGGGTTACCGCCTCGAGTCGGCGATCTATGATATCGATCTTCTGCTCGCTGGAAGGCATGAAGTCATTGTTAGCGAGGAGATTGAATCATGCTGCAGATTGAAAGAAGTTTGGAGGAACCAACTATTTGGCCGACATCGACATCCGGCTGCGGTTCTCTCTTGTGCTTCTAACGGCTTTAGTGCAAGGGATGTTTGCTTGGATACAGTGAGAGCAGGGACAGTTTCTGTCGCAGCGAATCTGAATCTCATGTCAGATATTTGCTCGAACACGGTGAATGTCTTGTGGAAATTCACGGCCGACACCTGGAGACTCGGGCAATGGGTCAACGGCACGGCACGGCTTACCTTGCGAGAACGACAAGCTTCGCACTGGAGAGTTGTCAGTGAAGATAGGAAGGTTTGAAGTGAGAGGCAGCTTACCGCTCTCCGCAGAGGAAGAGTCGCGGAGGGTGCATCGGGCGGAGGCCCTTCGGGACACTCCCCTTCGGCGATGGCATCAATTGGGGAGGAGTCAGCCATGTTTGATGTTGGGTGTGGTTGTTGGGTGAGCTCAGGCGCAGTGTAGCAGAGGCCCAACTGCAGCAGGTCGGTTGCGATGCGATGCGATGGAAGACGGGAGGATAGAAAACACGATATGGTGAGACTCGAGCAGCAATTATTGCACGATTGAAGAGGCAAAGCCCTCCAGAAGCCTGCCTTGGTAGACGAATTTGTGGCTCGCTACCCGCGTCCGTCGGACCCCGAGGCCCCTCCCTCTAAGCAATTGTTCCCCCTTGTTACGCTGTGGCTTTCCCCTGGCTAGTCGTGGACAGAAAATACAATACTAATTTGGCTGGGCTGTCACTCCTGTTTTCTGTCCCCCGGGGGCCCGACCCCCTATCCCACGATCCCACTGTAGATTCCTTATTCTATGGCCTTTACACCTTTCTTGTAGGTAGTCTACAAGCCTTCATGCCACACGACCACATACTTATTAGGTAACATAATCCTGGCTCTGAGACCATAGCGGACTAAAACACTTCCCGAACACTCCAAGGCTTCCTCTAAATGAACCCTCAATTCGATTATACTCGATATTGGGTGGCGGAACAAGCTAGAGCGACCTGTTGGTTGATTTGTTAAGATGGAAGAAGGCGAGGCGGAGCCATTTGCCCTTGAGCTTGCACCAACGCCTGCGATGAGTGTGCCCGCAGTTACCAGGCGACCCATACGGTGAACGATGGAAATTACGGAAGGTCTTTGTACAGTAACAAAGCAACCCCAAAGTACCGCGATCGCCGTAGTTGACAAGAGTCCAGCCCCTCTTTCAATGGATCAAAATTGTCGGCAGTTAAGTCTCATAGCTGACAAGGGCGAACAGCTACAGACCGGCGATTCGTGAATAGAGACAAGCAGGCGGCTACAAATCTTTACACAAGAAACAGGTATTGGTGAAAGTCGTGAGGATTTGGATTCGTCTTGGAGCTCTCGGGGGCTTGCTAACTCCAACAATCGGCTGTTGCTAAAAAGGTGGTGCACTCTCGGTCTTGCGCTTTCGCTCTTCATATTCTAATTTATTCAAGAAAAGGCCTAAAAATACATAATGTACCTATTGTTGCCACTGCCTTTATTCCACACATGCTTGAGACTCCTTGAGTGGGAGTTACAAATCTGTGCAGAGGACAATCCTCGGTAGCTACCAAGCCATTACCTTAACCAACGTCCCCAACTCCCAAGGCGAACAAGTCTATCCGGCAACATAAAAAGGGCATGGCAAAGGCACGTAACTCTACTCTAGCCGTGTGTTGGCGGCCCCGAGTAGTTCTTGTAGCCCCATGCCCAATACCAGCCGCCCGAGATAAGACATGCGGCAGCAAAGACGACAGAGGCATAGTTGACACTGGCTACACTGACTGGCAGACGTAAGGGCATGCAGAAGAGCGGAATTGCGAGTACAGACCAGGCTGTGAGCGCGTCAGTGAGAGCCACGAACGGAGGGAGTTAGGAGAAAGCAAGCACATACCGACAGCCACAGAATTGGCGAAATATCCAAAGGCGCCAAGCGGGAATTTGGCCCCCTTGACTTGCTTTCTCTTCGTAAGAAGATTGATAGCAACTGGTGTTGCGTAAGAAGCATTAAGAGTCAGCACGCCGACACCCGAGAAGGCATTGAATGCCGCCGACGACCCAAAGTAGATTAGGCCAAGCAGCAAATGTATAACTATACTAAGCATCATGGCGTTAAGAGGAACGTCTAGACGCTTGTTAATTTTCGCCCACCACTTGGCTCCTGGCATGGCTCCATCACGACTAAATGCCCAGATGCAGCGAGAAGAAGCAGTAATGCAGCCGATGCCGCAGATGATACCCAGGACGATGAGGGGGAATAGCAGACCGAAGGCTCCGCCGGAAGACCCAACTGCGCTCTTGATGGTCGGAGGGATAGGCTGACCCGAGCCAAGGTTGGCGAGGTATTTCAGGTCGGGGAGGACAAAGCAGATGGGGATACAGAAAAGCAGGCCGGCGAGCGTATTGATGAAAACGGTGGCGACCATTGCTTTGGGGACCTGGACGTCGGGCTGTCGGACTTCTTCACACATGCTACAAATGGTCAGGGCTTTGCATTCCGGGGCCTTGGAGGCCAGAATCAAGGTATCAAGGACACGTACGAAATAATCATGCCAGTTGAAGACGTAGCGTACGCAGCGTGGAGGAGTCCAACGCAGAATGCCCACCCGTCGGGCCAGCCAGAATTATTCTCGAAATGGGTAAAGACCCATTTGGCGTCGCGACGGCCTTCCTTTGCGAGGACGAGAACGGAGATCATTAGAGCAATGGAACCAGCAAAGGTCCAGAAAATGGCGGCGGTCTAGAAAGTCAGCCGAGGACACACTATAGAGGAGTGAGACGTCTCTTACATCCAGCCACGGGAGCCACTTATTGCACAGAGCCGAGACAGCATTGCTAAACAGGGTGACACCAACGAAGACAAGATACACCTGGTATGGTTCCCCAGCGAGGACGCCCACACCCGGCGAGGATTCAAAAAGGTTGACACAGGAGATCATGAACAATGTAGTGCCGAAAGTAACAGATAGGGTGATGCTGATGTTGCCAACAACGAACAACCAGCCACAGATCCAACTAGCCTCGCGGCGCCAACGAACAGGCGCTAGCATGAAGGTTTGATAGTAAACACCTAGAGACGAGCAAACAGTCAGTCTTTGTTCAAACGTGGACGGAACTCCATCTTCAGGAGACGCGGGCGCTGGGCACTGAAGCAAAAGTGCTATAGATAGTGGGACGTAGTACCTCCGGCAATAGGAAACACGCTCGTGATTTCACCGAGAGATGCAGCAACGCAAATGATCATGGCCGAGACGGCTACCCAGCCCCAGATGATATTCACCGGTCCTCCGGTAGTGACTGGAGGGTTAAAGGTTGTCGCAAGTCCGTAAGGGATCGAGGCAAGGACAAAAGCCATGAAGGCGACCTGGAGTGTTGATCGGTTACGCTGCAGCTCGGGCGTATAGCCCAGGCTCTCGAGGATCTCGTCACCATCGTTGTGGTCCTTAGCGAAGGGAGGCGGAGGCACCTCGGCGGGCTCACGCTCAAGTGCGTACTGGCTGGAGTCTGTAGCACCCATGATCAAGGGTGTCGGATGGAAAGGGCAGGCGGACACGTGGATAGGAGTAGAGAGAAATCGCAGGTGATTGCTGATGTGAAATCTAGTCGCCTCTGTTTTTGTTTGTTTTGCTCACGCGTTGGTCTCACGTTCTGGCATCGGAAAGTGCCTACTAGTCAACTTCAACCACTCCTGTGTCTTGGATGCAGGCTTCCTAAGGATGAGTGTGAGTGTGAGAGCGCCAAGACGGGGTAAATAGCCTTGCAGAGGGGAAGACGGGAAGTCGAAGTAAAGAACAAATAATGGAAAAAGGAAAAACTAGCAGAGAGGAGAATTGGAATGCTCGTGGCGCTTGGCAAGAAAAGGGCGCGGCGTGTGAAGGGGCTTCTCTACTGCTACACTCCTAAATTAGATGAACTGGAATTTTAGTTGCAATCAACAGGGCAGGCATTTAATTCCATCCTTGGACTCTGTCGGGTCCCGTAAACCCCGTCTCTGACGCTTGTGGTTGCAGGACTCCGCGCGTTCCGTCTCCGACGCTTGTGGTTATAGGACTCCACGCGTTCCGTCTCCCGTCTTTTCTCACCCCTTGGCACTCCACGTCAGAGAGGCGCCCTCTTACATAAATGACTTTTTGACTTCCCGGGGTTTGTCCTTGCGTTTTCCGTATTTCTTACAACAAACCCTGTCCTCGATCCGCCACCGCCGTGCGCAAAATTCCGTCCAATCGCAGCTCACGTCCTGCCATGACCGACGACGATAACCAGCTGGAGGCCGACGTCCTAGGTGGGGTCTCGGGCTCGCCACATAATGATCCCTCGGCCTCTTCCATACGGCGAGCAGTTAGTCCATGGCTTTTACTCCGAACCTCATCTCTAGCTAATATCTATCCAGTGTGATAGCTGTCGTACCCGCAAGGTACACGCATTTGTTTCATTGGTGTTTTTTATACTCTATTTCACGAACTGAATCAGTGGATCTAGGTATGAACATAACTACCCGTCGTCCGAAGAAGGCCTTGCCTTCATTCTACTATATTTATATAGTCAAGAGCTCTGTTGTGACTAATAAAGCTCTATGTAGATCCGCTGCGACAGAAACTCACCTTGTTCCCACTGCGTCCAAGCTAATACCGCATGCACCCATGCGATCGCGAGGCCCAAGACGAAGCGCACCCGGATCCTTCTATCTACCAACAGTGAGTCCTGCAATCCATAAGCCCTTAACGGTCAACCTTTCAACAACCACCCTGGGACCTTGTGCTGCATATGTTGCTAAAAAAGCTCACACCTGGCTGCTTGCTGTCGTAGTGAAAGAAAGATCGATCTCATCGATCGCCGGCTAGATGAAGTCACCCATCTCCTTCAGAGCCTCCAGACAAATGAGCGGCGCCAGTGCGCTCAACTTTTCCAGGATAAAGAGAATCCGGGAAAAGAAAAACCAGTATCAAATGCCAACAGTATCGTCGACGTCTTTCGGCCACGTCGTCCAATCAGCTTTAGATAGCCCCGTCGTCGAAGGAGAGTTGTCCCTAGCCACCCACTCTATCTTCGCCTGCGACTACCTCCGGAATGCGATCCGCACCAGAACCGGTTCCCTAGAGGACTCAAATCTCGAGATTTATGACATCCTGAACTCTTTGCACCAGATTATCAATGGCATGAAGCAGCAGACCGCCGCAGCCGAGATGGCTTTTCCCAATGCTAAACCATTTCTGCGCCCCTCTCTTCAAAATTGTGAACTGCCGCCTATTGAAAAGACCGTGGCTCTTATACGCACCGTTAAGAGTAAGTCCATTCATCTTGGGATTTTCAGCGATAATTGCTTCCCCATTCTCTTTGCATCGATTTGAGCTGATAAGCTAACGCGACTGTAGCCGAACCCTTGGAGATAACTTCCTGGATGCACGAGTTCTGCCCTATGGAACACTTCTTAGACCTTTGCCTTAATGTTTACCTTTCTAAGGGCTTCCCAGAGGCCGAGTTTATTATTACCAAGCCGGCCTCATGTCTCTTTTTCAAGATTATGCAAATCGTGTTCCCGACCAAACGAGGGAGGCGCTCTCGTTTGCCCAATTGTGCCGCATGAACCTCGAGACGGCCCTTGTAAACCTACCGTTGCATCTGCCCGCTAATGCGAGTATGATTTTTGCCCTTGTGTTAGGCGTACGTGTATTCTTCCTAACCTTAACTTGATATATGTAACCCTAACGAGTTGCCTAGGCTTTCTACGCTATTGAAATTTCGAAACCCTCGATATCCTGGACTTTAACGTCTAAAGCGTATGAACTATGTCATACGCTCGGGTTTCATCGGCTATCCTCTAAAATGGGCGATAATCCTAGCGATGTGCGGCATAAACAACTCCTCTTCTGGTGCCTGTACTTTATCGATAAGAGCTTATCACTCTGCATAGGACGGGCATCGACGATCCCAGATTGGGACATAATCGTCCCTATCCCAACGATGGAGGATTTCCTTCTAGTTCCCTACTGGCATTATTTTCCCTGTGGATCACAACTGCTAGATGCGAGGGGAATATCTATGAGATGCTATACAGTCCTGACTCTATCGCTCAACCGGCTCATGTGCGGAAATCACGAGTCAAGGGCCTCGCAAGAAAGCTAAACGAGACTCGGATGAAGACCACCGAAATGAACGTGAGTCTCCTGCTCTGAAGCTAGTGACACTAAACCCGTATCCACCACCAAGGGCGTGAACTAACCATTGCGATGTAGGTGACATGGGTAGATGAGGCTAGTAAGAAGATTGGCTGCGAATTTGCAAACTTCATAGCTCTTTCGGACGACGTCATCCGCCTCTCTCTCCTAACACTTGTGTATCGAGCAAGCCCACCTCCCGTGGGGTCTTCTGCGCCCTTCATCCCCGAGTGTATCGAAGCCGCAAGAACAACACTCCAACGGCATCAAGATTGCATGGCCGGAGTCGGGAACGTTCACTCTATCAATTTCCCTGCATATGTGCACTGGTAAGTGATATCTTGAGCATGAGGCTCTGCATCGCCCTCTTGGCTGCCATGCGAGCTACTACTCTAAACCTTTCCTTACGAGAGTACTCTAACTCGTATAGGACTTTACTCTTTGCTCCCTTTATCCCCTTCATTGTCCTCTTTAGCCAAGTCATCGATACCCAAGATAGCCGTGAACACTCTATCGACAAGCTCTTGTATGATGCTACTGACTTCCGAGGATGATCTGCCGCAGAAGATGTGGCTTGCACTGCAAAGAACTCGGCCTCGCCCTTGGTGCCACACTGGCTACAGCACCACACGTGGGCGATCGGTTGATCATGATGATTTAGTTCAATCAAGAATGTTCCGTGTGATCTGATCCAGATCTTCCTGCCCTTCGCGCCCTTTCGAGCTATCGAGTCTTCTTGGACGAAGCGACGATTCTTCCAGACAACCTTCAGTAGATCCCCAACGGCCAGTGGTCGGGTCACAGCGCGTCTTGGAATGGCGGGGAACAAAGCAAAATGGGGGCTTCGCTCTTCCCCCCCAGGGCCAAAAATCGTGGACAGCCCCAAAATTCGTGGACAGCCCCAAAATTCGTGGACAGCCCCAAAATTCGTGGACAGCCCCAAAATTCGTGGACAGCCCCAAAATTCGTGGACAGCCCCAAAATTCGTGGACACCAAAATGCCTCAAATTTGGTGTGAAAAAGGGCCTTTTTCGATCGATTGATTCATAAGGACGTCAACATAGCTTTAAATCACAGAAGGAGGCTCAAAATAAGCAGCGAATTTATCGTCAAAATGAACACTTCAATTGAAAGAGCGGAAATCGCGTTTCTGGCCCTCTGCGAGCTCGCGGAAGGCGGTCAAGGCGCCCAGCCCGGCTGGCCGCATTGGTCATCTCAATGTGTAATTTATATGTGATCTTGAACAGAAGTGCCAGCTTGACTGGCTTTTTGGACTCTCCATGGCTCTAATAGAGCATCAATTTGCTTCCAACGGCGACTTTGCACCCGTGGCGGCAACGGCGGAGGTGAGGGTACCTCGGACTGTGACTCCTTTATCGGGCACGGGGTGCCGAGCTCGATCGGCGGCGATAATCTCTCACGACGGGGAATTCCTTCGAGTTGTGTATCATATAGATCGTCACAGCGGCAGCGGTTGCCGGAGGAAGCTCCTCATCGTCTTCGTCGTTAAAGGGGCCGAAGCCGGTGAAAGTGACAGTATCGTCACTTCCTTGCCAGTTCATCGCGATGATTAGTTGGGGGCAAGGCATGCTTTCTCACGGGCTCGTCGTACTTCTTCAGCTTCGGGGATATCGATCATAAAGCCATCGGCCTTAGTGTTCAGGATCTCATTCATCTTCTTGTGATTGCAATCGAGAGAGAGAAATTCCTGCCGTCTTCCGGTATCGACGAGCCACTGTTTAAAGGGCATCTTCTTAGTTCTCGTGGTGCCAAAAAGACGAATCTTCTCTCTTCACGCCACGCGGCGGTGAGTCGGTCGATCTCCTGCTTGCACATCGATCTTATGTGGCGGACTTCTCGGCGGCGACTTCCTCTTCGTGTTGTTTCCGAATATCGTCAGCATCAACGCTCGTAATGAAGTTTCCTGTGGGTTTAATGAACTTCCTGGTTTCCGTTTAGCTGATATCGGCTTAATCCGGGTTTCCATATTGCTGACGAAAGCTTACCGTTGTTGGTCCATAAGGAGAGCCTTACACACGACTTTCTTTGCTGAATGAAGTGCCTCACGGCTTAGGGAACTCATGACATCGCGATACCGCTCGATAACACGGTCGAGCTGGTCTTCTGCATCCTGGAATCGCTGGTCCTTTGGCAGAAGGTGAAGATATCTTGGGTCAATAGCCTCACGGTTCTTCACCTTCTTAGCGAGTAGTCGCTTAACTGCTGGTTCTTAGGTACCGCTTTTTCGAACCCTGACATTATATTATGCCGTGAGAATCCCTGTACATAGAAGTCGGTAAAAGCCGTGACGAATGATACTCGGTCGAAGGCGAGATTTCCCTCCCCGATCGAAGCACGAAGCTTCTTTTAGTGGGCATTCTTCAGAGGCTGAAAAACGCCGAGATCGAGAGGCTGAAGGATGTGTGTAGAATGAGGAGGTAAGGTGCAAAAGATGATATCGAACTGAATGCAGTACATAACGAAGTCGAAGTTGGTGTGCCCGCTGAAACCGTCGATAATGAGAAGTCGGTATATCTTTTTTCTCCTCTGGATGGGTCTTTGGCGGATCGTGATGCTGAAGATAAGGAATGTAGGGATCTCTTAACCACTCGTCACAGCCAAAGTAGTCTCCTAGGCTGATACCGCGTGCCCGAGCCTGTGCGGAATGCTTCCAAGACCACCAATTGAACTCGCGAAACCATTCAAGTGAGATATCCTTGTTGCTAAAGCCTGAGTCACACTTAGCAAAGGGCATACTGGAAATACAGTCGATTTCGGCCCATGACTCGCTTGGGAATGCCTCGAACACGAGCAAGGAGGAATAGAGTCTCCAACAGCATTTCCTAAGCCGATGAGAGTCATCGATTCACGATTAGTGGGATCCACGACTTCTGGGCGTTGACTTCGGATGGTTCGAGTGATGAGGACTTCTGTGCGCTCGGAGAGGCAACCTAACCGGTTTCCGCACTCATCTTCATTCCAAATCTCTGAAGGGCCGATTCTATAGGTTAAAACCACGTGTTGGAGGTTCTCGAAGTAGGTTTTCACATCGTCAATGTCGGCAGCTTCGAAAGAGTTGCGAGATTTATCCACACGGCCTTGATAAATGACTTCTTAAGCCCTAGATGACGCTCACGGAATCGTCGATAGCAATGCTTGCTGAAATCGACGATCTCTAGGCCTCGTCGAGAGCGAATTTCTCTCGCAGCCTCCTCAACCTGACTCTTATCGGCAGGGAAGCCTGATCTCTCGAGCCAGACGACGTATGAAACAAGGCCTGCTTCCTCCGCCGGAGTAAGGGATTTGTTTCTAATGGCGAAGATGACGAATTGATGACATTAGAAGCGAGAGACTACGAGCAGCCTACTTTGGAGGCAATATCTTGCAAAGAGCTGGTGTGTTGGGGTGTTGATTTGGTGATTCCTCTTGCTGTACGAGTGAAGCGCTGTGCGTTATCCCGGGCGGCGGTGATGGCTCTTCCGGCCCAAGGATGATCCGACAGACCGGGCATAATTGGTCTAGACAATTTCAAAAAGTCTCACTACCTGGGTTGAACTGAAAATGCTGAAATTTGGTGTGTTTTTGGCTATCTGAAGTTTAGCTGCGGTAATTTTTAGTGTCCACGAATTTTGGCCCCAACTAAGAGGGAAGAGCGAAGCCCCTCTTAGTTGGCCACACAGGGTCAGCCAACGGGTAGTGCACACAGAAGTGTAGTTGTGAAGGTGGTAAATTAATCCGGAACTCCATTATTGGTTTCTTCGATTGTTGTGTTGTTGTTGTTCTTGTTCTGGCCCCTTTTGTGCCTTGAATAGGGGATGGCTCATCTGGCACCCTTGTCCGTCACACTATTGCATCAATCTTATAGCCGTGCAAATCCTCTTGGCTCAGACACCCCTTTTATGCCTTCCAGACACATCCTCCAGCATCTAACCGGGCCTCGTTAGGTAGATCAATTCAATCATCTCTTTGGCCCACACCTTCATGCTTGCCCTTTTAATCTGATAGCCTCTGATAGGACCGCAGCAAGTCCCTCGAGAAGTACATCTCGATTTCTGTGTGAGGAGAGGGATCAGAGACTGCCCCGTAATAATATAGTTATTTATCTCCTCTTTTACTTAGTAACCTTCTAGGAGGTACCCGCCTCAAGCGCAAAGGCGTTGGCCAACGCCTTAGATTTCTCTTCATCAGAAGCAGATTTCCCGAGCAACCAACCAAACCCCGTGAGCACGTCCATCTGATACTTGTGGGCGTACTTTAGCTCAGGCGTGATCTGATCATAGCCATGGGGAACACCTTGGTACACCTCAAGCTTTGTCTTGGCGCCATTCTCCCGCAGCACTTTTTCGAAAATCAATCCATCATCCCTGCATGGGTCTTGGCCTGTAATCTGGAAGAATGTAGGAGGGTGGGCTTGGTGCGTGCTCGCTGGATAGTTGAAAGGCGAGAACAAGGGGGACTTGAAATCAGGCTGGTACATTTCCAACACGTAGTCCATAGCCGCCTTGTTAATAATGTGAGCGTCAGCATTCTGCTCCCGGGCAAGCCACAGGTGGTGGTATTTCTCCGGCACCGATTCCTTTTCTCCGAGGTACGAGATGGACTGCCACAGACCCGTGATAGGAGGTGATGACTTCTCAGACACCCATCTACATGTCGTAACGGAGCTCAAATTGCCTCCAGCCGAGATGCCGCCAAGAACAAAACCGACCGTCGGGTCCGCGCCAACGGCTACAGCTCCAGAGTCAGTATATATTGTTTCAAGAGGTCGATTCTCTCTCCATAGTAGCCGGGGGAGGAAACACATGTTGGGCAAAGTTACTTACACTGGGCATTGGTGGCTTCGACGAGCCAGTTGACAGAATCCCAGACGTCTTGAGGTGCGACGGGAAACTTATGCCGAGGAGCAACCCGATGATCCAGGCTTACAACAGTGACATTGTACAGTTGAGCAAGAGATCGGCCATAAACATTCACGTCGTAAGAATGACCGCAGACAAAGCCGCCACCATGAATCAGGGTCACTAGAGGATTTCCCGACGATGTGGCCGTCGGCCTGAAAACACGGGCGGTGTTTTTAAAGCCATCGCGCATTGGGATCTCGATTTCATACTCGATGTCTGGGGTGGGTGAGGGGCCCGGATGGGGAAGGCTGTTTGAAAATGCGGCTATGTCGGAGAAGGGGATAAAAAGGAAAGGGTTTTCCTCCCTATCAACAGTCGCCACAAACTATTAAAGTTATATGTTAGATCAATACTCCTCCCGGAAGGTTTCTGCACGTCAGGTCGAGTCATACCTCAGCAAACTCGGGGCTGTAAATAAGTCAATTAGCACTACTCTAGAAGCACGGGTACTCCTTAGGTCAAATACATACTGCGCCTTCTCAGTGGCAAGAACTGCCTCCGGGGTATCATAGGTCGCCATAGTGTCGTCTTGTAATAGTGAAGTTCGTAATATTCGCGGGATAAGTAGAGGGATAAATAGACAATTTTCACTCGAAGTGTAAAGAGCAAGAACAAGTTCCTCAAGGGACAGGGCAATATACCTTCTATTTGTACATCACGATTTCATCTTCTCGAGAAAGTATTATTATCACCTGATCACGGCCCCGCAGTTTCTCTACAGGTCTCGGTGTTGGAAATATTAAAAAGTGGTTTTCTTCCCCACGAGCTTGCGTGTTTTTGTTTGATAGGTCTAGAGGCCTACTACGTTTCTTTTTTATTGGATATGGTTTGCCAATCCGTTAGCGGGGAACTTAATAATCAGTAGGAAGTTTTATGAGTACTTCCCTCAACAGCGAATTTCTATAGGTAAGTAAGTATCGGCACGTATTAGGTAGTCTCGAAATAACATTTCCAACCCCTGTGACCTAGAGGTCAAGGCAAGGAGGGCCAGGGTAGCATCTCGGGGCTCTCAGGGCTCCCAGGCCCCGGAAGTGGGATGTTACATGTCATCGTTTACATCCCCGAGCTGAAAGAAATGTTGCACTGGTAGTGGGAACCACCAGTCATCTTAATAGCCCGGTACTCTTCGGCACCGACGCTATGGGCCGGCGGCGGCCGCGGAACACGAGGCAAAGCTGGTAGTTCCAGCGCCGGGCTCCGCGGTGCCGAGGAGTTTCTACGGTGCCAGCCTGCAACGAAACGTGGTCATGATGGGCGCCGCGGGTTCCTCGACAAATGCCGGGCCGTGCAGTTGATGGAGATTCCGGATACGCAGAAGCTCGACAATGGAAGGTTGCTTGAAGCTGGGTTGACTACTGAGAATGTTAGCCTTGGCTGAAGGAACTGGCTCGTAAGTTCTACTAGGATCCGTAATCTAAGCCTGAAAGCCAGCCAAGATGGCTATCTATTTAGCAACCTCGACCACTCCACGACTTGGAGGAAGGGCCAGGATCGGTCTCCAGCCATTCTACAACCAACCCCCTCCTCAATAACCGTCACCCGACCTGAAAGCGTCACTTATACGTCATACAAGCAATAAATCGGCTTACCCGGGCGGCTTCTTCTGTGTCCTGTGGTCAAGCGATTCCCCGAGCATGTTACTACCTGCTGTGCATACGTACAAGAGCGGCATTTTGGTGCTCATCCTACATCCGCTTCGGACCCGGAGCTCGCGGACCCCGCAGCGCGGCGCGGACATGCCCGAGGAAGTAGGTGGGTAGACAGAAGATGGCGGTTTACAACATGCCATGTCGTTTAGCTCGAGAAGGCTGGGTTTTAAAGTGATGCAGCGGCAGAAGCATCTAAGAAGCAAGATTAAGGGGGTAAGATAAATATACTAAAACACGATACCGACCTTCTGGGACATGGAAAGACACCGCATGCCGGAAATAGTAGCATCCGCAGAAATGCAAGGAGGATACTCTGTAGACTGACGTGAAGAACAGTAATAAGGATATGAAAAGACGCACACAAGCTCACAGTAATGGGTACGGGACGACGAGATACATCCGGAACTACGGAGCCCGATATTTCCACTTTCTAGCCCGGTCGACGGAGATTGCGAATCACAAGCCCATTTTACCCCGCGAAACCCAAGGACCTATGAGATACGGAGGGATGCCACGGAGTGTTACCCTAGAAAGTTTCCGGCATTCTCTACATGCCAATTTTGCGGGGAACTCTCTCCCTGGATGCGGCCTGGCTGTTGTGACAAAACAACCCTACACAGAAACTACTCATTTTTTCTTCTTGCCCTTTGAATATTTACTAAGCTTCAGAATGCTCCGCACGAAGGAAGGCGTCGTCTGGACAGCAGCAAACGGGGCAACAGATGGCCTCGAAACTGATGCCGTTGTGCCCAGCACTCGTTCAGCCAGGAACGACTACGACGTCATAGTCATCGGAGCTCCATATCAATGGAAAATACCAAGGACTCTGCCTCAGCGGGCATCATTGCATGTATCATGGAGAAATGTTTCTCAATGGACGGAATGTCGGCCGCCGAGTTGATGCCGTATCCCAACGATCCACTGCGTGAACCAGCTCCTTGGAAGAAATACGACTACCTCACCATAAGACAAAGACTCGACATGGTTGATGACGAGCCGCAGTATGAGAAAGACTATGTCGAGACCTTCATCAATCATTTCTGCTGTCATGGGCCTCCAAAAAGGGAAGAATCCCTCGCAGCTAATTGGCCTGCGGAAACCGGCGAAAGCCGCAGGGACCCAGGCCTCCCTGGCCTAAGCTGGAATGTGTTGAGAACCCCATCATAACGAAGCTCTCAAACTGTTCAAGGGACGGCTAGACGAAGAGAATAGCCGGACCACCAAGTATATAAGGAAGATTGCATACATAGCAAGTAGGGCAAGAATCAAGACTGTCACCTCTTACTACCCACCTTCTCGAAGCTCCCTAGCTGCTTGACCTCTTCACTCTCTTCTATACTTCCTGCTCATGACATCTGCCCAACTAGCCCAAAGTGCCCCTTCGCGATGGTTTGAGAACCCGTGGCTGCGATTGCCAAGGTCGGCCCCTATCTTCTAAGCTTTATAAGTTTGTGTCAGGAGACGTCGCGTCGGGAGGAAAAGCGGCAATTCACTTATCCCGCGTCTTGTTTACATCTCACATCGCGAATTCCTCGGTTCTCCTCTTGATCATGACCTTCGCGGTAGGGTCTGCGTCCATGATCTGACCAACGACTCTGTCTTCCTTGCGCCCTGCTTCTGTAAACTTCCAATCGTACTTCATCAGCAGGTGACAAAGGGCGACCTTGACCTCATTTCCAGCGAAGAACCGGCCAGGGCAGGCGTGTTGGCCATGACCGAATGCAAGGTGCTCTGGAGAGGTCGAAACAAAGTGCCACTTGTTCTCCTGACCGGGACGCTGACGCATCTCAAAAAATCGACGACCATTGAACTTTCGGGGTTCGTCGAATATCGACTCATCCCACATTCTCTCGATGCTGACCATGGTCATCGCACCCTTAGGAAGGACGCTCCCATCCGAGCAGGGTTCAAATCCATACCACGAAATCCACATATGGATC
>JAVIXY010000396.1:0-17932 GCA_033030565.1 Fusarium nematophilum | reverse complement strand
TCCCTATTTAGCTTAAATTCATCAGGTTTAATTAGGATTCTATCGGGGTTATTTAGGCGAGGACTAATATATATTAAAGTAAGAATAAATCTATTAGAATTAGGACGGCAACTGCTAGTAGCACCGAAATAGCTAGAGATAGTAGCTATAGTATAGCTAGTAAGTAGACTATTTAGATATATTTGCCACAGTAGAAGGACTACTAAAGTCGCGAGCGACGCGTTTGCCTCTATGCTTTTAATAGCGCAGTAATCTGCGCGCGTTGGATATTAACCCAATAGCGGAACGATGGTTCGCGCGTTGTGTCGACGGGAGCTGCGACGGGAGACCCCTCATGACCACCCAATTAGGCTTAGCTCTTACCTTAACCTTATCAGGTTAGACCATTANCGCGTCGTGTCGACGGGAGCTGCGACGGGAGACCCCTCATGACCACTCAATTAGGCTTAGCTCTTACCTTATCAGGTTAGACCATTGGAGCTCCAGGAGCTGGTTGCCAATCAATCCAATCCAGTCCAAATCTTCGAGAAACCCAAATCCAGTCCAGTCATTTTCCGACAAATCCAGTCCAATCCAAATTGCCTCCAATCCAATAACAGGAGAGGCAAACCGGTCACGGTTTGCGCAAAAGAGCCTTGAGGAACGAAGATAGCTATGGCAGTTTTCAAGTGCTCTAACAGCCTGCTTATGAGATTTTCAAAAGTTTATTTAAAGCTTGCGTGGGTATGTATATATGTATATGTATTTTTCGTCTGGGAGGCCATGAGGCCCGTGGAGTTCCATATCGGGGCACAGGACGTGCTGAGCTAGGGTCTTCTACGCTAAGTATCTACCGGGGCAGAAGGCCTGTCGTTCCGCAAGGCACCTCTCGTCACTTCGTTCGTTCCTCTCTTCGGTCCGCTTCGGCCTCGAAATAGAGTGCAAATTGCCACCCCGGGATTCCCGTGCACAGCTCCAGCCCATGCGGCTAGCCTTCTCGAGGAAAAGCCGCGACAATAGCCCTTCTAACCGCGTATTACCGGCGAAATGGGAGCGTCTCTCAGCTCAATCACTTCCCTTGTTCGGCTGCTGATTGCAGCAATCACCTTTCCTTCCTACTGCTACCGGTACAGGCCGTTACCGTGCTGCGAGCGGAGCTCAAAAAACTTCGAGAAGAAACACGAGTGCACGCGCATTCGTCTCCTCACCATCCACCACGCTGACGAGAAGCGGATCGAGTGCTCTCTACGGACCTTCCTGCTAGCGGATGCGGCGTCAGGCAAAGCCCAATATCACTGCCTCTCCTACACTTGGGGAGATCCGCTTCCTCCAACCCGGAAGGTCACGACACCGTCGACGTTCCAGCACGTCCGAGAGTGGGCCAAGCGTTCATGTCAGCCACCAGAGCACATCGTCATCTGTGACGGCCGACCGGTCCCAGTGACGTTCAACCTCTGGAATGCTCTCGTGCACCTTTACAAGAACCGCTGGCATGGGCTACCGGTGGAGGCCATCTGGATCGACCATGTTTGCATAAATCAGCGAGACGCGGCCAATCAGGTTGAGAAGAGCAGCCTGGTCAGCAGCATGCACCGCGTCTTTGAGATGGCGGAGAGCGTCGTCATGTGGTTGGGGCCCGAGAAGCGACCAGCTGAGGATTTGGATCTGGTTGAGCAAATTGCCGCTGAACTTCGGAGATTAGAAGACGCCCAACCAGAAATCAGAAACGACCCGACCAACAGTGAACGGTTCGACGGCTTCAAGGACTTCCTGAGAGACAGGTTCGGCTTCGCCGAGTGGAGTTCATTGCACCATTTCCTCTGTCGGCCTTATTTCAACCGCATGTGGGTCTTTCAGGAAGTTGTTGCGGCGAAGAAGATTTCAGTCCTTTGTGGCGATCGCCAAATGTCCTGGTTGGACATACGAAACGTGTCCCAGGCTTTTGTCTCCTTTGGATTCAACATGCTTGCTCGCTACCCGAGGGAGGGGCCCTTAAGTTGCAGTATTATCTGCCACACTCGCTTGAGATGTGGCGGGCTTTGTTCCGACAAAACGGTCCTGATCGCGGCTTGCGAGACCGCTTTGGGTCTCTTGTCATAGAGGGAAACAGGGGCCGGTACTCCTGTTCCGTGGGCCACGACATGCTGTACGCGCATTTTGGTGTCTGCAGATACACGGACGTAGAGATTGACTACGATAAGACAGTGGAAGAGGTGTATTCTGAGTTCTGGGGGAAGGCCATAATGAAGGTGAAGGACGTCAATCTCCTGACCGCTGTCGACAACGACAACGGAAACGCGCGCCGGCAGTGGAAATGGTGGCCGATCCTTGTCCGTGGTGACTCTGGTGAGCGGAGACGCCTGTTGCCCCGACCTCCAATGCCATCCTGGGTTCCTGATTTTCAGGAGAATCGACTTCCGGACAGTCTCGCGCAGCACTATTCGACAGTCGATTCCGACAGTAGACTCGTCCACATCTTCAACGCTTCCGCGTCCTCCGAGTTGAGCCTTGGGGAAGCAGAGTTTCAAGTGTGCCCGAACAACCGCCTCCTCACGATCTGGGGCCACCGCATCACCACCATCACAGAGTTAAGCGAGTCTGGTGATAAATTCTCAGGCAGGAACGGCTGGTGCATTGTCAGGTTCATGCAATTAGTCAAGACTCTTGCGGATGAGACGCAGCCTCATGCCTATGCCAACATGGAGTCGAGGATCGACGCGTCCCTGGCGACGATGATGACGTGGTCAATGCAAAATTGCGACGCCGAAATACGAGTTAAAAGCAACCCTACCCTGCTCCGGAGCTATGTTTGGCAATGGTTGCGGTACACGCTGTGTGTTCCGATAGTGCACCAGATATCTAGTTCGGATATCAGACAGCAGCTCAAGCTGTTGAAATACTTTGAAGAGGATGAAGAGGAACGGTTCACAGGCTTCATCCCTACCTTGGACGACGTAGCCCGAGCGGCAGTGGTCCATATGATTACCCTCACCACGCGCTTGGACAGTTTGAACCGTGGAGACGACTCTGCACAGCCCCTTCTATTCAGTCTTGACGGCCCCGACGGCGAGTCTGACGCAGAACAAGTCAAGATAGGCAATTTTGCGTTTTACCAGCTCAGGATGTTTAGAACTCGACGTGGATTCATCGGGAAGGGACCTCGGACGCTGAAGGCTGGCGACGAGATTTGGATCTTCCCAGGCGCGGTGGTGCCGTTTATCTTGAGGAGGACGTGGTGGGGGAGATATGTGTTGGTAGGTCACGCCTACGTGCATGGAATCATGAACGGAGAACGAGTCAGGGAGCTGAAGGATCTTGTCGGCGAGGTCGTCACTCTTGTCAAGAGAATATGAAGAGTGGCATTTCTGCAGGATGCTTGAAATGTCGCTAAGAAGCCTAAGTTTTGACAGGGTGGCCGTTATGTATATAATTAAAGATTATAGGGAACGTAAATGTTGTGTTTCATCTCTAGATGCTCATCCAACTCATCCTCATTGTCAAAGTCCGGTTTGTGGGCACAATTGTAGCAGACATGGTGCTTGGGAGAAACGGCCATGTGTTGCTGTCAAGGGCAAGGATCACAGCCATCGTGAATAGCTTCACGGTCAGCGTGAACGCCACACCATCATTAGCGTCAGGCAACAGCCTGCTGCCTATGAGATCGGCAGACTGAACATAGGCAGAAGAGACCGACTCTCGTCGCTCCTTCAGATAGAAAATTAAGCGCTCATTCGATACTGTATCCATCCGTGCCTGCGACAGCGCAGACTTCAAAGTGCAGAGCAGGACGCTCGAGCGCGTCGCTCTGGAGCTGCGAGGGACGCGGACGACAAACGTCGACGGACGCGTCGTCGCCTCGCAGTGCGACCCGTACAGCCTGTACGTGCAGCTGTCGCGTTGCCGGAAGCTGGATGGCATCATGCTCGTGTCCAAGGTGCGGGAGAGAGACCTGGGACGCGTTGCGCTGGTTTTGATGATGATTTTGAGGAGTTTCAAGACATCTGCGTTTGGTGACGTGATGCGATTGAAGGGAGGTCGGGGATGAGGAAAGCGCCCCCGCCGCGGTTCGCCGGCCGGGAACGCGCTGACCAATCATGGCGGACTTTATCAACGACCAATCACAAAGGACAGGAGAGGCAAGCCGGTCGCGGCTTGCGCACAGGAGAGGCAAACCGGTCGCGGTTTGCGCAAAGGAGCCTTGAGGAACGAAGCTGGCTATGGCTGATTTCGGTTTCCTTCATCGCCTCTGACCATATATTCGAGGTTGGAATCTTGGGTGTTGTGAAATGATTTGCAGTACTGCCGTGTTCGGCCGCCAAGGACGGGTAAAAGGGGAGTTTAAGGTTAATGATAATGACCGAGTGGGTTGGCTACGCATTATCAACGACGTAGGCGCCAGAACTTAATTGTACGACTCGAATGTGCAACACCCGGAAGGGAGAACGATTTGCTATTCATGTGCACTCTTTGTGGTGACGATGACTTCCCAAATAGCCTTTCAATCAAACTTTAGATACTTCTTCCAAATATTTGTTCTTCGGAGGATGGCGGCTCCGGCTAGGACGGTTGGAGGATTCCGACACAGCAGCCGTGATCGTGTCAAGTGTAGGTGCAGGCAGATGAGTCGCTGGCGCCAGGGGCCTCATGAAGGACGCAGTGGGGGCCTGGTTCCCGGCACAGCTTGGTTCGGGCTCGTCAACAGTTTCCTGTGAGCTTGAGCTGCCGGCAGAAGGATGTGTCCCCGAGGAAGGGATAGTGATGGAGGACGTTGGCGACTGGCGCGGTCTCTTTGCAGGCGGTGTGTAATCGACACCTGAAGCTGGTTGCTTCGGCGTCGGCGAGGTGGAGAGGTAGGAGTACTGTGTTGATGGTGTAGAGATGACAGATGGCATCGATTCGCCCGGGGTCGAAGCTGGAGTCGTGGTTGCAGCGGGAAGAGGAGTCGGCGAGGCAGCAGGTCTGCGCGTGGTGAACTTGGCCTTGATCTCCTCGAACGGAGTATGGTTAGAGGATGATGAACGGACGGCTGGTTTCGCAGTACCCGGCGGCGGTGTTGGTGAGGCAGGCTCGGAAACTCCCTTGTCGAGAAAAGTCCAGGAGTCAGGAACGACGATGAAGACGTAGTCCTGCTCGAGGGTCAGCGGCTGCACCATGAGATGATGGCTAAGAAGGCTAGCCACCTTGCCGGTGCAGGTCAGCAAAACATTGCTCTGGAACTGAGTGTCTCGCCTCTCGGCTATCTTCTTGCAAAGCGAGGCCTACGGATTCGCGCGGATCGGGAAGATGATAAAGACCTGGAAGGGATGGAAACCTCTGTATGGCGTCTTATTAGGCTTTCCGGGGGCGAGAAATGTGGTCAGCTGGACGAAGCCGCAGCACTTGAGCTGGATATCGTCCAGGGCGGGCATAGATTCCTTGTGCAGGAGGGCGGGGCCTGGACCTACGACAGGGCCGGTGAAACTGACAATTGGGGATGAAAGAGGAAACTGATCGGTCGCAGATAGACTCCGAGGCAATATTCTATGAGCAAATAGGTCAAAGAGGTCAGAAATATCGGAAGAGCGACGGAAAGCGGACGGGACGAATATAACATACGGCTGATAGCCTTGGTCGCGCACGATAAAAGCCGGGATGGTGTATGCAAGGAGATCGCTATCCACCGACTCCTCCAGGCCATCTTGACGCTTGGTCTCCCAGGTCAGCGCAAATTGGTGGACACGACCAGCCATGAAAAACCACTGGTCGAACCAGTCCTCAGGAATAACCTGTTGATTGTATATAGACAAGTTGAGGCTGAAGAAGATAGACGGAGACGGATCGGCAGGATCGGTACGCAAGGGTGAGTAATCAGGAGCCGTAAGCTATGGAGGGGCCGGGAGGATGACCCTCGCGATGGTCTCTGCATTTAGGCCCTTGACGCGATGCTGGTCTGATGAGGCAAATCTCGAAGGACAGCCGGGTTGAACGAAGAATATTATGGACATGTCGCCGCCGGCGCTCCTCTGGCTTGCCAGCGGCTTGCGAGCATGCGGCGGTCCACCAGTCGAGGTAATGGACGCAGGCATTCTCACAGATACTGGCTGGTTGTTTACGAGTCTACCTTGCCAGGCATCGAGAGACGTGGCTTGGGATATCGATAAGTGCAAGGAGAAGAAGAGAGTCGGTGTAAGTCAAAGTTTAGGGGAGCAGAAGACAAGACAAGACGGGGATGACTGACGATGTCGGCACAGCGGGCAGGAGTTAAAGCAAAGTCAAGTTGCGGCCAGTCGTCAAGGAGAAGGGTAAAACGAGGGGAACAATTTATCTAGCAGGAGAGCTAGAGGGAAACCGAAATCTACACGGCGAGGATAAAAAGAAAGTTCCCCTGTTATAATTTCTGATGGATCTGGATCATCGGGATAAAAGCTCTTGATTTTTTCATCTAGGGAGTGAAGAAGGGTCGGTTTCTTATACATAAGATGAATTTGGCCTCCAGGGCCGTTGTGTTGAAGAACTTGCTTTTTGGGAGACATAGATGATACCAACCTCTGACTGGAAGTCCGGTCTTCTGGATTGCCGGTCTGACCAGCCTGTTTGAACAGCTGGAAGACCTTCCTTCCGGTTTGATGAAATGTAAGAAGTTTTAGTCTGTTGGATGTTCCATCACCTAGGCGAGCCAGGCGGTGAGTTTTTGTCTCTGATGGACATTCGTTATTGGATAGGGCCTTGTTGCTTGGTCGCGGGTGCAGCTTCAATGGCAGCACAAACTGTGCCGAGAGTAGTCTGGAAAGGCTTAAGGGTAGTGGGTTAGCTCGCGGATATATCCCTACGTGGATATGTGGGAATAGTATTCTGGAGGGAGAAGCAGATAGAAGGAGGGGTTCAAAAGATGCCTGCGATAGTATGTCTCAGAAGGTGGGCGGGTCACGCATGGTATACCAGTGGGAAGAAATGGAGGCCTGAAAGCTGATAGAGGAGGGCAGAGTAAATATCGCGTATAATTCGTAGCAAGACAATAGGACGCAAGAAAAGAGCACCAAGTTCAGTCAACAGTGAAGCCACAATAGGTAAAGGGACGGAATCGGAAAATCAGGGAACGAAACGATGAAACACGATGCAGACCGGGAGACGGGATTTCTCACACCTGCAGAGCACCATCAGATCAGCATCCGCAGCTTGGCCGAGGACGATGAGAGGCAACAGGCGCCTCACACAGGCAATGGCCACTCCACCCCCTACATTTAGGCCGATTTTGCCCAAGGAAGCACAGGGGGGAGATGAAGATGGGGAAGGAGGACTGAGCAACATCCGCGAGGAGTGGTCCAACGGACACAAACGGAAGGTCATGGCCGGTCTCGTCCGTCACACCAGGATCAGACGAGGCGGTGGTTCCTCAACAGCGAGGAAGGGCAGAAGATGTGATGGAAAAGGTGACGGTGGCATCGACGGGACCAGGGCTCGGTTGAGACCAATCCAGCCAAGGGTAAATATAGGGACGCCTGAGACTAGCGAGCTGGCCTATCCAAGCCCCGGGCCAACTCAACAAACCCAAGAGGGGAAGACACCTACGGAGCCTCACGGTGGTGGCACGCAGAAGGGGCACGAGCTGGTAGATGAGGGTGGAAACCAAGCTAGGCGTCGCCCCGGAAGACCAAGGACCCGAAACCAGGCCTCCGTTGCTGGAGGAGTCGTCTTGCGGGCTATACGACCCAGGGAGGTACAGCACGAGCAAGGGGAGGCGCATGCGGAGAAGACATCGCGTCCAGGAGGTGGCCGCAGGGGGCTCGGCCCGGGGAGAGCGGGCCTGCGCCGCGGACCAGCCAATGCTCCCCCAGCGCCGTTCGGGTCTAGGCGGCGCGGAGATTGAAGGGCGGAGAGCGTATGGCGACTGGCACGGCCGGTAGGAGCGCCAGAACAACAAGCATGGAGACACA
This sequence comes from Fusarium nematophilum, assembly GCA_033030565.1. Taxonomy (NCBI): domain Eukaryota; kingdom Fungi; phylum Ascomycota; class Sordariomycetes; order Hypocreales; family Nectriaceae; genus Fusarium; species Fusarium nematophilum. The sequence continues at coordinate 10,040 of JAVIXY010000396.1, read as the reverse complement.
TCGCCCCGGCGACGTTACCACCGGTACGGGAGGTCCTGGCAGAGTCAGTACCCGTTCCAGAGCTAGAGATAGCATCGACCTCGAATGTGTCCCGGCGACGGAGGAGGACGCATCAAGTCGCCAGAGAAGGGCCGCCTGCGAAACGGGTTCGCTCGGGCGTCCGCAAGGAAAGAACGGAAGAGGAGAGGAGAGAGGATCTCACGAGCGTATTGCGCTACCTAGATGAAGAATTCGCCGAGAAGGAACGGTTGTCCCAGAACAGGGAGTGGTGCGCGCCGGTTCCGCACGAGGGGAAGGTGTCCACGGCGTAGGCGTTCTATAAAGCTTTTCACGACACTGAGACTCTGCCCGTGTGGACATGCACGGTGTGCTACTGGAAGTGCGGGAAAGGAGAGTTGGAAGGTGTAAAATGGGACCTGTGGCTGTCTAGGTCCATGGAGAATAGCGACGATTCCTCTTCACCCTTTTCCTGTCGCAAATGCTTCCCCGTCGGCCGCGATGTTCTGGCCTGCCCGGAATGCGCAAGCTGCCTGACGAGGGGTTATCTGTTAACCGCTGCCCGGCTGCATGTTCGCCTGGGGTGTGAGCATATGTTCCCAGAGGAACTAAAAGGTCTGACCCTGGTAGAGGAGAAACTCATCAGCCTAAACTCGTGCTACGGCTTTATTATAAAGTATAGCATCATGGATGGGCAACGTCAGGGTATTATGTACCTAAAATACGTCAAGGGATATATCACGGTGTTCCCGAATAATATCTAGGAGCTAGTTACTAAAGTTCTGCCTTATCCCCTCGTTAAGGTCATAGACGAGATATATATGTCGTGGCATGGTGCGCGGAAGCCGGGACCGAGCGATCTGTTAAGACTCCTATCTATATAGCGCCGGGTTATTAAGAGGGCGCTGGCTTAGCTGCAGAGGAATAATCCTCACTACCGGGATATTAAGATCGACGAGGTAGAGATGGATAGCTGGGGCGCTCCGCCCCATAATGTGCCGTCGTAGATCCTTTAGCGTATGGAGCGCAATGAACCGTCTGCCTGGGAAAAGGTGCGCATAGCGCAGATCGTACTGCCTGTCGAGCGCGGCATAGACGGTGAGGACGCTGTGGACATCGATGAAGTCATAGCCGTGCTCAGGCGTGAATAGCAAGGAGAGGCCGAGTGCCACTATCAGGAAGCGAGCCGGGGCAATGAAGCGCTATCTAGTGACGGAGGCAGCGACGGAGCGAACGGAGACTACTGGGGCGCTTAGCTTGAAAGCCCGGAGGCGGTTATCTATGAAGTCAGTTCATCTGGAATGTTTGCGCTCGACGCCTAGCCGGATGTCGCAGACGCGGATAGGCTATAATTTGCCTGGGAAGCTGTGGGCGAGGATGGAGAATAAGAAGCAGGGCACGCTGCCGGGGAGCGGGGGAGAACGGGGGGCTGGGCAGGATCGGCATCTATACGGCAAGGCCTTGGCCTGGAGCTATACATTTCTGTGTCTCGTGGCGATGATTTCGCTGACTCATCGGACCCCTTCTTCTTTGCAAAGACGTTCCCGAGCCTATTCCCGTTTGGCACCGGCGGCCCTCGGCTGGCGGAGGAGAGCATCATCGTCGCCGGCGGCGTGACAGATGCGGGCATCGACGAAGGCACTGAGGCGTCTGCGAGGAGTCTCTTGTCATCGCGGAATATGAGTCTCACGGCATGGGCTGAGGCGGTGCTGAGGCGCTATGGCGGCTGCTTTATAACCCACCACGTCTTTGCCTTCCTTGTCTTTAATCTGGGCGTGAGGTCTAGGAATCGCCGGGTGAGTATGCTGAGTGTGTCGCGGAAAGACTTTCCCGCCGTGGAATATATCGTGCGCTCCTTAGGACGGGAGAGGCTGGACCTGGCTCAGCGTGAGGTCAAGCTTTCCGGTTAGACTGCAGACGAGGGCATCAAGGAGCTGCTTAAAAGCCTCTCGCTATACGGCTTCCGGCAGCCGATGTCGAGGGAGCATCGCCTCAGCCTGCGACGCAAAATCAAGTCTCTTATCATCCGGTATGGCATCCCCGCTATCTGGTTCACGCTCAACCCGAACGACATAACCAGCCCGGTCAAGCTACGACTAGCTGCATACCGAACCCACGACCCAGAAGGGGCTGAGGTATTCTTGAGAAGCTTGGACATGGCTTACAAGCGGGCGCGACTGGCTATTTCCGACCCGGTGAGCTCGGCCATCTTTTTCCACAGAAATCTCCCTGTTTTTCGACCACTACGTTAAGGTAGGTGAGGAGTCGGTCTTTGGCCGCATCAGCCAGTATTTTGGAGCGGTCGAGACCAACGAGCGCGGGGCGCTCCACATCCACGGGCTGCTGTGGCTGCAAGGAAATATGCAACTGAGTTCGGTTCTGACCGACGTGCGAGGCGAGGAGGGAGCCTCGTATCGTGACCGTATCGTTGAGTATGTGGACAGTGTCTTCCCTGAGGTATGTCCTGGCCATCATTACAGTAACTGCGAGCACGGCCCCCCACTCCCCCTTCTAGCGAAGATAGTCTCGCTCTTAAGCTAACGGTTTTGCAATGTGAACAAGCAGGATCTCGACCAGGAGGCTTTCTATGCCGTTTGAGCAGAGAGATCGGTAATGTCAGATATATTACGACAGGTGCAGGATAGTCAACAGTTCGCTGCGTCCTTTGATGAAGAGGCTAACTTCTGCGCCGGAGCAACACAGATCCATACGCATAGCCCGACGTGCGTGAAGTACTCGTTGGGAAAGCGCGGAGGAAAAAGAGACCTCTGCCGCTTTAAGGCTCCGTGGAAGTTGGTCGAGAAGACGGCATTTGACCCGGACGGAGTGTTGCAGATCCGACGCACGCATAGCATGGTGAACCGGTGGAATAAGGCAATTGCCGTAGGGCTTCGGCATAATCATGACATCTCATTCATCGCAACGCAGTGCAAGACTATGGCGCTCGTCTATTATTTGATGAATTACGCGACTAAAGTTGAAGATCCGGTGTGGAAGCGGGTAGCGGCCGCAACCGAGATGCTGTATGCGCTGGACGGCGAGCATGGGCAAGATCATGCGACGGGTTCGGGGAGCGTGGCTAGACAGTTCCTGATGAAGGTGGCTAACCGGGTGTTCACAGAGCGGCCTCTGTCATAGGTCGAGGTCGCCGCGCATCTGCTTGGATACTAAACCGAGTTCTCCGGCAACGCCGCGTGGACGTTCGCGAATGTATCCGTGCTATACTGGAACGTTTTCCGACGATGGCATTACCTGCGCTATGCGAGCGGCGAGGAGGCTGTGGATGGCGAACCAATGAACGACGCTGTGCTCGTGGAGCAGGCAGGTCAGAGAATATCCTACTTCGAGGCATACCCTTATCGTGGGGAAATGCTCCGGGGCCTGTGCCTCTATGACTACATGTCGCTCGTGACGCTGAAGCGCAGGGCTAATGCAGGGGCATTGGCCGCCGCATGGGGTGAGATACCTTTCTGAGATACTGCGTCGTTCTCGGACAAATGGGTGCAGGGTCTGCGCCGGCCAGGCAAGCATGCTGTGGACTGTCTGGACGGATACCTGAGCATGGACTTCTCTTAGGATGACGACGATGGACCGTGCTACAGGAGGTTCGTACAGCGTATACCAATCGAACTTCCAAAGACAAATTCTCCTCCCTTCCCTCCCTCTCCTCAGCTGACTTTGCTGTTCTAGGGCCGCTGTGCAGCACTTGGGTCTGTTCGTGCCGTGGGAGTGTTTCCTATCCGAGTCTTCGGGCGACATCAACGACATTTGGACGAGGCAGAAGGCGGCTCTGAGCCGGAGGCTCCTATACATAGTCGACAACATCCAACTGCTCAGGCGATCAGCGGAAGATGCAAGGCGCGATGCCAAACAGTGGGCTGCGTCCTCCGGAGATGACGAACGCACGATCGGTGTTATGGAGTCAGGAGATGGTGATGGCAGCGTGAACGACAGAGACGAAGAAGCACAGGCCGCGTACCGCTGCGACAACATCGGGGACGCCACGCGACTGGTAGATGTCCTGAGGAGCGCCGGCGGAGCAAATCAGATCACGGCCGACTCGAAGGAGCTCTCGGCGATGACGCAGCAGCTCTGCCGATTCCAGTACGCCGCTTTGGGCTCAACGGCTGAGCTGCATGCCAGGATAGCATCTGAAGGGGGACTAAGAACAGTGACTCTGCCGGGAGGACCGTTCACCGGAGCCGAAGTCCCAGCACAGAGGCTGCTGAAGTCTATCAAGTCACAGCAGACAAGCGCTTCGAGGGAGGTGGAGAAGATTATCCAGGGGATCCAGGGTCTGACGAACGGAATTGCGACCCGCCGCGACGCAGCCGTGGATGCCGTGTTGAGCGGGTTCGGGGAGCAGGACGTCCAGTTAACCGCTGCAGATACCGAAGAGAGCGCGCTGGATAATGGCCCTACGGTAGGCATCCGATTCGGACCATCAACATCCTTCCTAGCGGCGGGGAGGTAACTTGTGGAGCGATTCACGCTCAACAGAAAGCAGTCGGTTGCCTTCTTACTCGTCTGCCGCTACCTTGACCTAGTACCTGGTGGCGAGAGTACGCATGGCCAACCTGCTCCCTAGCTGTGCTAGTTCATCGGCGGCGAAGGCGGGACGGGGAAGTCACGGGTTATTGAGGCGCTCGTCCAGCTCTTTGCTGGCAAGGGGATCTTAAATCGACTGTTGGTCACGGCGACCTCGGGGACTACAGCGGCTCGCATCAACGGCATCACGATCCACTCGGCCTGCAACTTCTCCAAGGACGCATCGCGCATGAGCGCCGGCCGAGACAAGGGCGTCGACGGGATCGGACCCTCTAGGTCATCCGATCGCTACGTCAACGGCCTAGCGCGAACGGACTGGCAGGAAAAGCATCTGCTGATCGTCAGCGAGGTTAGCATGCTCGGGGCGCGCACTCTCTATATGGTAAACGAGCAGCTATGCAGGCTTCGAGGGTCCCCAGAGGACTTTGGAGGTATCCCCATAGTCCTCTTCTACGGCGATTTTCACTAGTTCCGTCCCGTGCAGGAGAGGTCGATCCTGCTCCCTAGCTCGGCTATCTCGTGGCTAGAGTAGGATTCGTTTAAGGTGGAGCAGAGGCGCTAGCATGACAAAGCATATGCTCTGTGGAAGAAGTTCACCACCGTCGTCATGCTAGATGAGCAGGTCCGCGCTGCTGGCGACCCGGAACTGCGAAGGCTGCTGACGCGAATTCGGCAGGGCATACAGGACCAGTCGGACGTTGACCTCCTCAACAGACGCTGCTTCCGGGAGGGCAGGCAAATTCCGTGGCAGATAGGCATCACGGTAGTGACGCTGCTCAATAGAAACCGGTGGAACCTGAATATGGAAGCGACCCTAGCCTTCTAATAGCAATATAAAGAAACACTGCGTATCTTTATATTGGATCATAAGTGGAAGGATGGCTAACCGACAGAGGAGGAGGCACTTATAATCCTTAACCACGGCGACGATAGCGCGATCCCGGTGCCGGCTGTCTTTATATTCGTGCCGGGCATGCCCGTCGTCGTTAACTATAATACTCACCAGGGCCTGAAGCTTGTTAATGGGGCTAGCTATACGGCCTTGGACATTATCGTAGATAAGGCATTTCCTGGTTATTAGGTCTCGGCCGATACTATACTCCACTTCGGGCCTCCGGCGGGGATCCTACTGACGGCGGAAATGAGTCGGGATTTCCACTTCGTCGGCATGCCGCCCGGGACGATCCTGCTGACGCCAATGAGCGTCAAGGTGGAATGCCAGCGGAAGCGGCCCTGGCAGCTGCACGACGTCACCCGGAAGGGCCTCCCCTGCACGCCGGCTTTCGCATGCACCGACTACAAGGTCCAAGGGAGAATATTGAGCCTGGTGGCGCTAGAATTGCGCGGGACTAGGACGACGAGCATTAATGGTTAGATGGTGGCAAGCTAGTGCGACCCGTATAGCCTATACGTTCAGCTATCGCGCTGCACATCGCTCGATGGCATCATGCTGGTGTCGAAAGCGCGTGAGAGGGATGTAATCGGTAATAAAATCCCCGCCGACATGGCAGCTGCCGAGGCAAGGCTCGAGCTGCTTAGCGACGAGACTGTTAGCAAAGCTATCAGCTGGCTGGATGAGCAATGACGTAGGTAGTCATATGATAATGTAAAGGACCAAAATCGGCTAGGAGGGGAAAAATGACAGTTAAATTATAAACGTATCTCGCAAGGTATAAACAGTAACATGTTCGTGTCTGGCACCTTACGAAGCAACTAAAGAGAGCAATCACGTTCGGAAGGAGGGAGTGTGAAGGATCGTGTGGTGTGCGGTAGGAGCGAGCACAGAAAGGACCCGGAATGGAAGCCAACCAATCAGGTTCAAGGATAAGAGACGCGAAAATCAGGGGGACTTTCTGCCGATCAGAAAGCGAGAACGGGCTCAACCAATCAGAGCGAAGCGCTTGGGTTGAAGGGCAACAGAACAGGAGAGGCAAACCGATCGCGGTTTGCGCAAAACAACCTTGAGGAACGAAGCTTGAAGTGGTCGATTTCAATCTTCAAAGCTTGAATCCAAAAGTCTAAGGTTTTATTAGATACAGGTTACGAATCTGGAGGAATGAGAACAAGATAAAGTAGCGGTCGATCAATGTGGCTTGCAGTGGGGCTAAATAAAAGGAGCGCTTGTCGAGTCAACTGCGTTGTCGTCCTGTGTCTTACCCTAGATTGTCTCACTGAGGAAGTAATCAAGATTCGTAAAAGCTAGATGGGGAGGGGAGAAATGAGGGGTTGCTGAGACATTCGACGCTGAAGAACGGATCTCATTGTGAAACGACTTCCCTCCTCAGGCGGCATTCGTTTTCACCTCCCCTCCAAAATCTAGCTGGGCAGGAATTAGCATTTGCCCATCTATCGAGACATTTGTTTATCATGGCCACTTGCACCGTTCGCTTCGACTTCTTCTGCAGCGAGGCCAAGACGCTCACCTACAGGCACTCAATCCCCTCGAGTCTAATCACCAACGCTAGCGCCAAGGGCAAAGACGCCCGCTACAATGAGCTGCTCCGAAAGACAGTCGAGCCCATCATGAAGGAGCATGAAGAGGCTTGTCGCAACGCTTTTCAGGCCCTTGTTTGCAACAGCTGCGGGTCTCCTGCGAATATGGTGCTGCAAAGCCCAATGTCCTGGCTCAACGGTGGAGAGGGCGAGCCATTCATTGGCGTATGGGTCACGCCCATTTGCGGAAAGGGACGGTGTGAGACGGCTACGACAGGAAGTCCAGGAGGAAATGGATGAGAATTTTCAAGACAATTCGGGGCCGGCAGGCTAGTGTATGGAGATCATGGCTTGTCAAGTGTGTGGCAGGATAGAAGGAATTAAGCGATGTGGGCGATGCAAAGCTATAGGATATTGTGGGATAGATCATCAAAAGGCGGACTGGAAGGTGCATAAAATGATGTGCATCGCCGCCAAGGATGGGTAAAAGCGGAGACGGCCAAGGATGGGCACGTGGGAGCATTGTCTCCGAGCTTAATTCTACCACATTGATAGATATCTGAAGAAGAAAGAACGACTCTATTTTTTCCGCAGGACTAAAATTAATAAGGAGATCCAGGCGCCCAGAAATGCCTGTCATCAAGTTTTGGCTGCTTCTTCTAACTACTTCTTCGGTGGGTTGCGGCTTCGATAGGGACGGTTCAAGGATTCCGACGACGTAGAGGCCGTGATCGTGTCCAGTACGGGTGCGGGTGCGGGCGCGGGTGCTGGTGGATGAGTTGCCGGTGCGGTGTGTCTCATGAAGGATGCGACGGGCGGCGGATTCCCGCCACAGCCTGTTTGGGACTCGTCAATAGTCTCCTGGGAGCTCGAGCTGCCGATAGGGGATGCTGAGGAAGGGATTACAACCGGGGACGACGGCGCTAGGCGCGACCTCTTCGTAGGCGGTGTGTGATCGACACCAGGAGCTGGTCGCTTCGGTGTCAATGAGGTAGATAGGTAGTGGTATTGTGTAGACGATGTAGGGGTAGAAGTGATAGATGGTATCGATTCCCCTGTAGTGGAGGCTGGAGTCGGGGTCTCCGTGGGAAGAGGAGTCGGCAGTGCGGCGGGCCTGCGCGAGGTGAAACTCGCCTTGATCTCCTTGAATGGCGTGCGGTCAGAAGATGATGAAGGAGGCGCTGATGCCGCAGCGGTCGGTGATGGCATTGGTGAGACAGATACGGAGACTCCCTTGTCGAGAAAGGTCTAGGAGTCTGGAACGACGATGAAGACGTAATCCTGCGTAAGGCCTGGCGGCTGCACTATCAGGCAATGGTCGAGCAAGCCGGCCAACTTGCTAGCGCAACTCAATAACACGTTGTTCTGGAACTGAGTGTCTCGCCTCTTGGCTATCTTCTTGCAGAGCGATGCCTATGGATTCGCGCGGATCGGGAAGATGATAAAGACTTGGAAGGGATGGAAGCCTCTAAACGGGGTCTTGTCTGGATTACCGGGGGCAAGAAAGGTGGTCAGCTGAATGAAGCCGCAATACTTGAGCTGGGCATCGTCCAGTGTGGATAGAGATTCCTTTCGCAGGAGGGTGTGGCCCGGACTGACGATATTGCCGGTAAAGCTGACGATTGGTGACGAAAGGGGAAACTGATTGGTCGTAGAGAGAGCCCGAGGTAGTATTCTATGGGCGATGAGGTTAGCGGGAAATCATAAAGGCAGTCGAAAAGCGGATGTGATGAAACTCAATATACGGCTGATAGCTATGGTTACGGACGATAAGAGCCGGGATTGTATAGGCAAGAAGGCCGCTATCAGCGAACTCATCCTCCAGGCCGCCTTGATGCTTGATCTCCCAAGTTAACGCAAAAGGGTAGACGCGACTAGATATGAAGAACCATTGGTCGGACTAGTCGTCGGGGACGATCTGCTGGTTGTAAATGGATAGGTTGAGGCTGAAGAAGATGGAGGGAGAGGGGTTGGCAGGATGAGCACGCAAAGGAGAGTAATCTGGAGCCGTGAGCCAGGGAGGGGTAGGAAGGATGACCCTCGCGATGGTCTCTGCGTTTAAGCCCTTGACTCGATGCTGGTCTGCAGAGGTGAATCTCGAAGGGCAGCCGGGCTGGACGAAGAATATGATGGATATGTCGCCGCCGGCGTTCCTCGGACTACTCAGTGGCTTACGAGCATGCGACGATCCACCGCCCGAGGTAATGGACGCGGACGCAGACATTCTTGCGGATATTGGCCGGCTGCACACGAGCCCAGCTCGCTAGGTACCGAGAGACGTAGAGTTGAAGTGTGGACAAGTTCAGGGAGAGGAAGATAGGCATTGCAGGTCAAGGCCTGTGGGAAACGAAGACGAAAAGAAGCGGAAGACGACCGATGTTCGGGGCAGGAGTTGAAGCGAAGGCAAGTTGCGGTCAGTCGTTGAGAAGCGGGGTTGGATGAGGGGAGAAGAGTTCATCAAGTAGAATAGTGATGGGGAAGCCGAGACCTGCACGGCGAAGGACAGAAGGAAGTTCACCCAGGCTATGCGGGCCAGGCGGTGAGCTTCTGTCTCTGACGGACGGTCGCTATTGGGTATGGAACTGCGACTCGGATGCGGGGTGTAGGCCCGACGGCAGCAGAAAGTGTCTCAGGAGCTGTTTGGAAAACCCTGATGATAATGAATAGCGGGACGAGGCCCTGCACGAACGGCATGGTGATAGGACCCCGAGGGTGAGAGGGAACGCATGTGAGGGGGCGGGGTTCGAAGGATGGATTTATAGGTCTCTATAAACGGGAGAGCGTCCCGGGTCAGAAGGGGAGGGCTAGAGACTCGTGGAGGAGTCTATAGCGAACAACACACAGGTACAGCACGAGATGGATGGCGAAGTTGGGTTTCCTTCACCCGTATGGACCCAGGAGGCCGACACCGACGGCTTGGTCCACGACGTGGATCAGGAGAATCGCCTTAAACCAAACGATATAGTTGAGGAGGATGAGAGGCGACGGGGACCTACACATGGGGTCTTGCCCTGGCCTCGCCCGGCTGCGGCTTACCAGGCTCCTCCTCATCGACCAGTCCT
>JAVIXY010000395.1:0-18026 GCA_033030565.1 Fusarium nematophilum | reverse complement strand
GGTAAGATATTGGCTGCTATGCAGTGGAGTGGATGGGGAGAGCTGGATTCCATCATGAGAGCGAACATGACCAGTTGGATAGCTGTCGGAAGGGTTGACGGGGATTCAATCAAGTACAGACATTTTTGACCTTGCCCAAAGATACAGCGACCGTCATTTGTGTTGCAATTCACTCCAGACAGCAGCGTCATCACCGCATCATGATGCATTCGGAATCATGTCAATTCAAACTTTTGCAACGCCATATCCAACTAGCTAGCAATTGAACCACCGCGCATGTACAATTAGTTAAAGACGACAGTCTTGTGACCGTTGAGGAACAGCCGCCGCTCGGCGTACCACCGCACCGCCGCAGCCAGCACCTGGCTCTCGACGTTGGAGCCCTCCTCAGACAGCTCCTTGGGGTTCATGCTGTGGTCCACGCGGGCGACGCGCTGCTCGATGATGGGGCCCTCGTCCAGGTCTGCGGTGACGAAGTGCGCCGTAGCACCAATGATCTTGACGCCGCGGTCGTAGGCCTGGTGGTAGGGCTTGGCGCCCTTGAAGGAAGGCAGGAAGCTGTGGTGGATGTTGATGATGCGGCCGGACATGGCCTCGCAGAGGGTCGGGGAAAGGACCTGCATGTAGCGGGCCAGCACGACGAGCTCGATGTTGTGCTTGCTGGCCAGCTCGAGCACCTGCGACTCCTGCTGGGCCTTGGTCTCCTTGGTGACGGGCAGGTGGTGGAACTCGATGCCGTAGCTCTCGGCGAGGGCGCGGTAGTCCGGGTGGTTGGAGACGATGACGGGGACCTCGATGTGCAGCTGGCCCGTCTTCATGCGGAAGAGCAGGTCGTTGAGGCAGTGGCCGATCTTGGACACCATGATGAGGACGCGCATTCGGCGGGCGACGGGCCGGATGTCGTAGTCCATCTTGTACTCTGCCGCGAGGGCGTCGAAGGGCTCCGCCAGGTGGGCGGTCGACTCGGACTCGGTGGGGCCAAAGTGGACGCGCATGAAGAAGCGCTCAGAGACGGGGTCCGAGAACTGCTGGAGGTCGAGGATGTTGTGCTTGTGGGACGCGAAGATGCCGGTCACGGCGTGGACGATGCCGGACTTGTCGGGGCAGGAGAGGGTGAGGATGTGGTCGTTGGCCATTTTGGGAAGCGGCTGTTGAAGCGGAGGTTGGAGGGTGTTGAAAAGTGGTGAATGAGGTGTTTGCTTTGGTGTTGAAGAGTTGGGATGCGGCGGCGACGGGACCTCGCGAGAGATGACTCCGATGAGGGGAGTCATTGGGGACCCCACTGCGGGCTAACTAACCCTTCCAGGGACCTCGGGGGAGACTCGGCAAGTTCCATTGCGTGAGGTCAAAGAAGCCTCTGGCAAGTGATACTGAGAAGAGGTCAATTGAGATTGTTTAATTGCAATCTTTGAGCAGAGGACATGGAGTTGCGAGTCCAAGACAAGACTTGGACATCGTCATCGTTGAGATGTCGCATTCCCGAGTTAATTCCAGGCCCGCAATGTCGGCATCGTGTAGGGTAAGGAGCTTGCTGATCATTGAGATGCCCGAGTCAATGGAGCTGAGAGGGGTGTTTTGTCTTGGACTAGTGAGTTGAGGCAGCTGCGGGAGGTGGATCGACTTGGAGAGGGAGGTTGACGCAGCTAGAGAGGTTGTCTTTTTTTCCCTCGGTGAGCTGATGTTTCTTGAGTGGTTGTTTTTCTGGGGAGGGCGTTTCAAGCAGCTGGAAAGCGTGGCTGACTTTGGCCGAGGAGCTGATGTTTCTCCAGTGATTCTGAGGTGGGCGTTTGATGTCGTTCGGGAAGTTGGTTTTGTTTTGTACTCTCGTGTAGGATATTACATTGTGCTATCGTCTTCTGATACATCTTCGCTCATCGACTTGAACGCAATTTCCCTTCTATATTCCAGGTATTACTCCAGCGAAAACAGGGTAGTATCTCACAGGAAAGGTGCCAATACAGGATTGTAACCCTATATCTCGTTCTTGCAAAGAAACCAATTAAAGACTAGTGCATGCACGTTGGCTGGCATCCTAATGTATTGTTTAACGATCGACAAGTAAGAGAAGGGATCATAAGGATCGACTCCCACTCAAACCACCTAAACCAAAGGAGCCATGCGACCACTGCCCACATTCACCACCTCCACCCATACCTATTCACACAGAAGCTTCGGTGCAGAGATCCATCAAAAACGCTCTCCCATAATCTAATCTACATTTTGAATCATGAATTTGACAATCTCCTCCCCTGAAAACACATTCACAAGATAGTAGGTCGTCGCGGCAAAGCCCGTGTGGGCGGCATCCGAGACGACCTTGTGGAAAATCTCATCCATCGCTCGCTCACTGATGACTCCCCCCACCTTCGACCAGTTGTACCTCAAGGAGACGGCACTCATGATGTAGTAGAAAGTGTCGTGAGAGTAGTAATACCGCAGCCGGTTGTGGTTGCCTTGGTTGTTCCTGAAATTAAGGAACATAGTTGACCATACTCCCTGTATGAATGACGCGGTCAAGGCCCTTCCGGCCCCAGATCCAGTTGAAGTGCGCACTAGCTTGAAGGTACTATCGAGCAGGTCGACGGCGATGGTTTCCCCCGTAGGTGCCACTCGACTGCAGAGGTCAATACCGGCACGTGCTTCGAGCGATTTCTCTTGAGACGCAATGAGCCCGCCTTCTTCACCCTCCGCCTCACGACGCTGGAGCTCGGAGACGTCATTTTCATCCGCAACAGAGACCGACCTGGCCAGGGCTGGAATGCTGGCTCCTCCTGCTCGCTTGCCGACATAGGGTCCTCCTCGGCATTGCTCATTGTTATGGATGAGAACCGCACCACTGTCCAAGTAAACAGCACCCCTCCCGCATTTAACAATACCTTTAGCAGTCTCCGATCCCAGGTAATCGATACTGTGAGTCGCCGATGTTTTCCCAGGATTGCGCAGAGTATCAAAGTGCAGGGTCGTGCAGCAGGATGAGATTGAAGGCTTGCTCTGCTGAAGATATCTGGCTGCACGCCTGTTTAAATACTTCAAGCGCCTGTCAGCTTTGAAGTTGAAGATATCAGCTATCAGCTTAGAGTGGAGATATCAACTTACGCTTGTCTAGTACGGAAGAGGGTTCTAAGTGGGTCTCGTCCAGCCCAGTATTTCCTATAAAAAAGTCAGCAACAGATGAGGTATCTACTAACTGGATCATCAGCTCCAATACGATTGGTCCCAAACAGCGCACAAGCATTTAGCCACTCAAAGAGATGGTGCAGCTGCCAGGTGCTGCCCTTGTCTGGCAGGGGGTAGACGAAGCTAGACAGGGAAGGTAGCATCGCCAGAATGCGTCTTGCACGCATCTGTACCAGAACATCCGGTGAGGAGATCACGAGCCGTCAGGCAGACCTACTGACAGTCTCACTTAACAAGCGCCTCGGCTGTCTCGAAGCCACATTGCGCGATATTCTAACAAGATAGTACCGTACTATGCATTTGTTGCAACCTTCGCTTCTGCGGATCCGAGTCTATACGAGAATTTGGGCATCCCATGTAAGACTTGGGTGGGATCGGCAACCGGGCGGGGGATGTTGCTCCGTGTTCCAAATACAGAAGCAACTTCAAGACCAATAGCAGCAATCAATGGCACAAAATTTCCACTCCCCTTCGCATAGAGATTCCATAGGAGAAATACGAACTCGCTCATCTGATACAATGCCGACCTAGACTTCAAGAGGAGGTCAGTTAAACGCCGCTGATCTCACGTAATCTCTTGCCCAGCACCAGCCAATCAGCTTGATAACGCTACATCTGCAACACAGAGTCCATGCCATGCGGTTGGCCAACATTGTTTTATCCCTGTATATTCGCCTGGGGTAGATGTTTGCCGATATATCCGATCGTACTCATTCATAAGGTAGGTAATTAGCTGCGTGTCTAAATTTAACCTTGACGTGTATAAAGCATCGATCCCAGCTTAGAAATTTGAAAGAAACAACACTTTCAGTACCCCGTCAATTGCATTGACATCATCTCAACGGCTCACCACGGCCAATCTAACAGATCAGCACTCATTTGTATAATTGATTTACCTCTTAACATGGCATATTCCCACACTTCCAGCCCTTGTGGCCATTCTCCAACTTAGCACTGGCGCACAGGTAGTATACGAGGCTAAGAAGGCCACCCAAATTAACTTTTACATAGACGACATCTGCATAAAGTATGCTGGCGAGATGGCCTTTTGGGAGCTGTATAGCGGCAAGCACCCAGAAGCAGGCGTCACTTATTCTATTAACGACCCTGATTCTTCTAAGTGCTACGACTTCAGACAAACCGCTGGGACAAAGACGCTGAATCTTGCTGGGTGCTGGGCTGGGAGCAGCACCCCGCATCCCTGGTGCTATTGCAAGCTCTGGGATGACTGGGGATGCAAGGGAAATATTGGCCGCTTTGGCACAGGCACTTCCCCTTCGGGTAATTATCTGACTAGTAGAAGTTCAGATAGGTGGCAGTGGAAGAGCATCATATGCTGAGTGGATAGGTGAAGATATTATGGGGCCTATATTGACATTGTTAAATGGGCGTACCTTGCGTTTGTGAGAAAGGCGAGGTATGAAGACGTGCGCCGGGAATTCCTTTCATTCTACTATCGATTATTGGCACGGATATGCCTGGAATGTTGGGACTCTAGGCAAGGACTGTCAGGGGTGACTATTTAGGTAGTTGATAGCAGCACTTGCGCCGTCACGTGGCTTACACGGATCCCGCGGATATCAACGGATGCAACTCCGAACCACCTCCGTTCTCCACTCGTCTCTCCTCCACTTCCTCCGCCCCAGGACGACCAACACTCATCTTCTGGTCGCTCTATCCCCAGCACCGCAGACTTCACAGCGCTCCACCACGCCAGCATGCACCATGTCGGGGAACGGCTCCCGGAGCCGGGACGGCTGCTTCAACTGCAGACGCCGGAAGCGTCGGTGCGACGAGGAGAAGCCCGTCTGCCTCCGGTGTCGCAAGACGGGCGATGATTGTGTCTTTCCGGAGCGCGTGAATCCCTTGAAGTTTGTGGTCGCGGCGTCGCCAGATCACTATGTCGTGCCGATTCAGGGTGGTCATCGGAATGCGAGCTTCTTGAATCTGTCTGCCCGTGAGGTTCTGGCCATCAACTCGAGGTTTCAGGAAGAGAAGGAGGACAAGGTCGCCTCGGAGGATCATCCGTTATCAGCAGTTGCACGAGAGAGCCAGGTTCTCGCTGCCCCCCGCGTCATCTCACCCTTTGGCTTTAGCCAGCTGCCCGAAAGTCTCCGGTCGGTTGAGACCTCTCTCGTGCAGTATTGTGAGTCCTACGCTCATCCATGCCTGAGACTTGCTGACACTCGCAGACGTAGAAGTCATCAGCAGCAGCAGAGTCTACGTACAGACCGGGCGCAATGGCTTCCGCACCTCGGTCATCCCGCGAGTGCTGTATGAGCAGGGTCCTCTGCTCAGCGCCGTCCTGGCCATGAGCGCAGCAGAATGGGCGCAGAACATCGTCGTGGACGGCAGAGACTACCGCGCGCTCTCAACGCAGTACAAGGTCCGCGCTCTCCAGGAGCTGCAACAGAGTCTGCCCGACTCGCAGAGCTCAGAAGGCAATCTTTTGACGTGTGTCTTGCTCTCCTCCCTGGAGATTGCCCAGGGAAGTCGCCCGACGTGGCTGCGTCACCTCCAGGGAGCGCTTGCTCTCCTGGACAGCTTTGGAGGAACGATAGACCCGAATATTGCGCAGTTTGCACTACAGTATTTCCGCTTTCGCTATATCTTGATGGAGACTACCCAGCCTGCGACTCCCGACTCATTTGATGAAGCCATGGCTGGTCTGGCTAGAGCGGAGGTCGCCCTCCCGACACTCCAGGGCACGCGCGGCATTATCGATGCGCAGTTTGGCTGCTCCATGGAACTCGTCGACATCGTCAACCAGATCTCGGCTCTCTCTCTGGTGTCTGGGGGTAGTAACGATGCGTTATCAAAGGATCAGCTCTACACCAAAGGCCAGGAGATTGAGCACAAGCTCATTGAGCTGACCATTCACGATTTCGACGCCACCGACGAATACCTCCTCAAGAGCGCAGAGTCGTTCCGCATCGCAGCCCATATCTACCTCCGCCTGGTCTGCTACAACACCCCGATCACGCACCCGTCGATTCTGCAGCCCCACGAGGCCCTCCTCTCTTGCCTCTCCGACATCATCGTCGAGGAGCAAGTTAGGCGGTCGTTTCCGATGTGGCCGCTCTTCCTGGGGGGCTGTGCGTGCTCGTCGGATGAGCAGCGCAAAGTGGTGCTGGACTACTTTATGCTGCTGGATGGGAAGTGGCCGATTAGCAATATCTCGGCGGTTTGGAATGCGGTGAGGACGGTTTGGCATACGAGGGATCTGATTTCGTCTTCGATGTCGGGTACGCATCAGGACTGGAGGGATGTGATTCATAAGTTTGGATGGAAATTGAGTCTGAGTTGATGCCTGGTCTACTGTCTTTCCTAGCTCGTCCTAGCATCAAGGAATTCCAGGCGAGCTGTAGGACCCTCTTCCTCTCCCTCCTCCAGCTCCCACAGCTCCTTGGTGGTGCCGACTTGCAGTACTCAGAGTCCTTTGTGTCGGAGACACTCTTGTATGGTTTTGATGAGGATATTGCAGATTTAGTTTTACAACGTCTATGAGAGCTGGTTTCCTCGCTCGACCTTCCCGTTACTCTCCCCTTCTTCTTGAGTCTTATCAAGTTGTCAATAATACCCAAGTCTTAATCATGTCTCGGGCGTCGTAGTCTTTGTTTCTAAAGCTCACGATCCTGGACTTCTTAGGCACCTCGAGGTTGGAACCTCCAAGTGACCAGACACGTCCCCCCGCAGCGTGTATCTCCACGTTGAGGCCAACCCCGTAGCTATCCATGACTCGAAGCAAGACACGGACGACTGAGGTTAGGTTTCTCTTTTCCGAGAAGGTTGAGGACTGAGAGACCGGGCTTATCACTGGTCAGAAGTGTCCCTCGAACGCGTAGATTATGCTTGCAACTTACAACAACACGAGGGTCTAACAAGACCCCCCCCCCCGCATGAGGAGCCGTGGGGCGGGAAAGGTCCTGCACCTTGTCGTCTGCGCAGCTCATGGGCTAGCGGATGAGGTGTCGCTGGGGTGGTTGCCGAGAAGAAAGATGAAGCTTGGGTTCCGTTCCAAGGAAGACCCTGCCGAGTGTGGAGCGTACAAATACACCATCTGGGAGTCGTTTGAACAGTGCCTCTCGGATATTCTCAGGAGGCCGAAGGGAATCATGATGTGGTGGCTCCATCATGTCATAGAGAACCGTGATGGGGTTACTGATTCATTTCTATAAGTTCCGGTTTCTCCCTATTTGGGCCATCAGGTTGTTGACGGAGTACGTCGAGAAAAACAGGGTCGTCCTGAGCCTTGTCTACGTGATGGACGCGAACATGTCTACAAGTGGTTGAATTGTGAGCCTCAAAGTTTTTGCCCTGGGTTTGCTGATCAGGATGCTTACCTAACCAAGCTGTCTGGTCTCTGATACTTATGCTCCCTGTCAGGGCAAAAGGGGCAGATATAGTCGGGTGAATAGTGGAGTAGGCCATGGCGGATCATATCGTTCTTTCGTTTGAAGCCTTTGCCGGCCTCGCTCCGAGGGCAGCCTCTGACTGGGCAATAATGTGGACGACTAGTCGGGTGCACGTTGGCGTGGCTATTTCAAACTGTCAGAAGTGTTGCAAACGTGGGTATTTCGACGGAGGATTTACCTGTTTAATAGATACTGTGGGTCGAGGGATCGGCTGGTAATGCTGATGTCTGGTCCAGGTAGCGTTTGTGAAGACGTTGGCGAACCTGGTGACGCTGAAGGAGACCATGCTTCTGGAGGTTGCGGCATTCTGCTGTAGTGATTAACTGGTGATAGAAGTCTGTGATTGTCGATGGGAGGAGAAGTGGAACGGATGCTAGGAAGGCCGCCGGAAAGGATGCTGCGGATACTAGGGAGAGCCTGAAGGCAATGAGAGGTATTAGGTGATGATGCGGAGGATGGGAGGCTGTGGTCTCCTGAAGCAGATGCTGATTTCGTGGTGGAATCCAGCCGTGTTTGCCTTTCATTCTCAAAAGCTCGGATGGCCTCATCCTCGAGCGCCTGCTCTCGTTCTTTATTTTGCCCAGATAGCTTTGAAATCCTGGCCCGTTCCCGCTCGCGGCGAGCGTTTTCCCGTTGATCATCGAGATGGAGCTGTGCCTCGATGTTACTAGCAGCGTCGGGTTTGACTGTAGCATCTGTGTCTCAGTGAGTCTAAGGAAAGCCCCGAGTTGAGTACCATTGCTGTCGGTAGTTTACCCGAGGTATCTGATGAGCTGCCACCAACGCTCTCCTTGAGCTTTCCCCAGAGTCTGGATGCACCTCGTTCAAGCTTTCCAATGTGGCGGATGATGTTGACGTCGGACTCGCCCAACCGGGGAATGCTTGGGATGAAGGAATCCACGCGGGTGTTGAATATGTCCAGTTCTGTGACGGTGTCCTGTCCAACGAGGATGTCTGCGTTGAGGCCGTCCAGGATGAACAGCTCGAGGTCGATTGCTTGCCCGCGGGCATGGAAGCCAACGGGGGTCATGTCTCCCACCGAGAATGAAGTGCTAATAACGCCTGATGTGTATCCGACGCTACCGTCGGCGAACTCGAGTTGCTCGTCGGCGGGTTCGATGGTGTAAGCTCTTGATCTGGCAAACTGAGGGCTAATAAGATCCAGGTCTGAGCCCGTGTCCACGGTGGCACAGCCGACAAAGTTGTCGAGCCGGCAGATGATGCTTCGTCTAGGCCTGTCTATGCTGTTGACTCTGAGCGCTTGCATGTTCGGAACAAGCTCTTCGACGAGTCGATCAGTGTACTTGGTCAGAGTCTCGGTCTGGTGCAGAAACTCCATGCCCATGATGGCTGGAACGGCGAGGGCGCTGAACACATGAGAGGTGCACTCCATGTCCAGATCTGCTAGAGCAAACCCGGAGGCGAAACTGCATCTGGTAATGACCCGGCCGATTGCATTGACGATCTTCCCGTTGGCGAGGGAGAACCGCCTTGGTTCGTCGCTGCGTTCTTCCACCTCTAGGCCAAGTTGGTTCGCCAGCTCCATGGATAGGATGTTGTCGTCTGAGCCGCTGTCAGGACATGCCATCACTTTGAGCGGGATCAGGCCATTTCCGATGTAGAGAGGAAGGGCAAAGCGTTTTCGGGCCCTTCGTTGTCGAGATCTGGGAACTGGGTTGCTGGGTGCGCGGGACGCACTCTCCAGGGCCTCATCATCGCTTGAATCATCACCCCAAGGCGGCCCCAGAAAGGACCGAGCAGCTACTCGTGCTGGTTCCCAGTCCCGCCTCGAACCCATCTCGTGCACGAGGATCCCATCTTTCCAACTTGGCCGGGACCTGTCGGGTCTTTTGCGCTGGCTTGAACGCGTGCTTGCGTCTTCTGGCCGAGGTCGCTTTCTCTCTCGGAGGGCTCGGTTCCACGACGTGTCCTGGAGGAAACGCGTTGGTCAGTGGCTCTACCTTGGCCTGATATCGGGTTGGAAGGGTAGCGGCTGGATACTGACCAGATCTATTATCTCATCGATGTCCGTCTCGTCGTCGCTCTGCAGGTCGGGCAGCGTATCGGGCTTCAGTATCGGCTGTATCGCGCGCAGCGGCGGCGAGACTGGCGGTAGGTAGCCGTCGTCGACGTAGTACTCCATGGGATTCTATATACAAGAAGGCGGTTGTTGAGACGGTGATCTGTGGGAGTTGGTTCCTGACGGTCGAGATATGTAGACGAGAAGAAACGAAGCTCGCTAGGCCCTCAACGAGCTTCGGATAACACAGCCCCAGTCTGGCACAGCCTCGAGAGAGAGAGAGACCAATCAGGCATCTGCACGTGGTGAGGCGTTCTGCCAGGCTGCGATGACCTGCATTGTGAATGCACGCGGGGTTTCTTTTCCACGGCCTGATCCGTGGGACTGATACTCACACGCGAGAAGTCCTCCATAAGAAACCGAACAGGTACTTGGTATCATGATCTGTCATGGCGAAGGACCATGAAGGGTTGTTACGGCAATACTACACGTAAAGGAACTTGGGCTTCCTGCATCACCGACTCACCAAGCGCCAGACATGGACACAGAAAGCCAGCACTTTTACGTCGACGGATTCCCGTCCCTCGCACATTTTATCGCCAGCGACAGAGACAGAACATCTGCCATATTCAAGAGGTTTAACCGTTTGGCGGCCAGGAATCTCCTCACGCTGCAGAGCGAACTAGCCGAGCTGGAAGCTACACTCGACGAATATGACCAGGAAGACCAGAGAACGAGGGAGACTTCGCAGTCTCTCAGGAACTGGGAGGATTACAAGGCGAGAAATGACACAAACTCGGATCGAAGAATACTGTTGGAGAAGATTAAGACGACTTTGAAGGACTACAGTATGTCGTCTATGCCAGTCAGGGATTGGTTAACATTTGTCCAGGAGAAGCCATGATTTTGGAGAGCACTCTTGCTTCCATACCGCCGCCGGACAGGAAGACTTTGAAAGCTTTCCGAGTCAACTTTTTTCATGGGAGACCAGAGGAGAGCAAGGACTTCCCGATGCTTGGAGGTCATAGCGCGAGCCTATACGATGATCCGGATGACCTGGTGGTTTTGCATACGTCGGAGCCGCCGGATAGACTGACGATGTTTGTCCAAGACTATTTTGGATTCCTATTCAAGGTAGGCAACTTGATGGAATAATCAACTACGGCTCATCAAAACTTAGGAAACAGATACCTGCGGGGCAACTTCTGGGCCTATGGTGGGATATGCGTCAGGCAAGAGGATATCGGGCTTCATCTCCTACTTGAGCACCGTCCTGGCGGCGTTGCTGCTGATAGGAGCTATTCTTGTCTTGTACAAGACCAAGTCGGACGATCTGAAGCTGGGCTTGATGGCTCTCTTCACCATGATCTTTGCGACTAGTGTTGGATTGTTGACCAACGCGAGGAGGGCGGAGGTGTTTGGAGCTACTGCAGCGTGAGTGAAGACGTCACTCTGAAGCTACTCTGCTAACAGTCTTAGATATGCTGCTGTTCTGGTTGTGTTTGTTAGTGGAGATCTGGGCAACTAGGCTTCAGAGTTTATCAATTTCTTGGTTCTGTAAAAACGTCTATCATGATTCTATCGCTAATTGTTAGACAAACCAAAACTACTGAGTCCGTATACTCCGTCCCCAACTCCTCTGGCTATCAAGATGATCCCTCGGCCCATCCCAGACAGGACACCAAGACTCCTGCGCCCCCTGCGCCGCCTTCATCTTGGAGCTCTCCACCATCTGCATTATAAACTCCGGATTATGGCACTCGTCTTTATCCTCCGGGTCCTGCGAAAGCCAGCCCTCCCTCCGCCCGTCGCCCGAGTTGAGTCTGTGGTCCAGCGGCCGGCAGCTCAGCGAGTCTCCGCTTGCGAGCCGCTCCGAACGCAACCGCACAGGCTGCCCCGTCAGCATGGCCAGCTCGACGTCCAGGTCTATCGATCGGCGGACGGGGTTTCGAGCGGGCGGTCGGGAGGCGGGCGGGTCAGAAGGATCTGTTGTTGAGCTGACCCAGCGGAGATGCCTCTTTATGGTCGAGTTTCCGGGGGCGCGTTGGCGGGGCCAGTTGGGGTTGTGGCGTTGGCGGCGGCGTTTGCGGATGTTGTGCTCTATCAGGAGGTTGAGGGATGGGAGACAGGCGCAGACGAAGCCGATGGTTACTTCGAGGGTTCTAAACAGTCAGTAGCAGACAGCAAAGGGCTGAGTATGGAACATACGTCAAGATATCGATAGGGGTATAGTCCACAGTGATGTCGTCCGAGTCCAGAAACAAAGCCGCCTTGTACGTCCGATAGATGGTCAACCCCGTAGCCACTCCCCCAGCACCAAGCAGCAGCACAATCTTGACCTTTTTCCGCACCGGCATGCGCAGCTTCCACGTCAGCGGGATGGGGATGACGAGGATGAGGGTGTCGGTGAGGATGGACAGCGCCAAACTCGAGAAGAAGACCTTGCGCTGGTTGAGGCAGTAGACGTCGTCGATGGTGGGGTCCCACAGGCTGCTGATGGGGTCGCAGGTGAAGATCCGGACGAACTCGATGGGGATGTACATGATGAGGAGGGCCCAGACGAAGAGGCGGATGGCCTTTGAGACGCGGCGCTCGACGGCGAAGACGCGGGCCATGAGGAGGAGGATGGTGGCTTTGGTGAAGAAGGCGCCGGGGCAGTAGACGACGGTGCTGGCGTAGAACCACTGAAGATGTTAGGACTTGGGCCAGACTTTGACGGGGAACGTACCTTGAGCCAGTTGTAGTACTTTGCCTTGGGGATCTCCCATGCGTGGTATCCTCCTCCGTAGCGTGCCACTGGGTGGGTTAGCAGGTGGTGGTGTGGCGGGAAGAAGGCATACTTAGGAGTGTCGTGATGATGTATATGATGATCATGATCTATCAGGTCAGCGACGGATAGGTATCGTCGTCGGGGGTCGTACGTATGCTGCAGCGCATGTATCTGGTGTTGTTAGCTAGAAGTTGGATGTCGGGGTCTGGTTCAACGTACAGTCCTCGGTCAGAATCTTGCGATTGATGGTCCGCTTGACGTATATCCTGATAAGCAGAAACAGAGTGACGAAAAAGGCACACACGGCCTGTATCACCACGTTGAGCGTCCAGTACACATCCTCCGGGTGCTCAAAGTCCGGCACGACTCCTGGAGGCGCATTCCGGTTCGAGTCGGGGCCTGTAGAATTCCACATGGCTTGGACCGTACGACGAGGACGGCGAGGGCTCGAGAGGCGGTATCGTCATCGCAGGCGATAAGGAAAGGTCACATTACCAATGATGGATTGATAAAGGCCATTCCGCTATCGTCTATGAATGCATCACGGTTTTGTGAGGGAGTGTAGAAGAAAGAAGTTTCTGGGTGGCGGGATGATGTTTTCCATTTCCAAAGGGGGGGCGACCCTCACCGTCATGCAAGCCATTTGGCGCCCAGCGGCCCAACTCGTGCAACGGTCTAGCTTGAGAACAAGCTTTGCTAGCAGCTGATTGTTGTTTGCAAAGTACCCCACGCCCACGTCCCACGCCCACGTCCCACCGTAGATCTTCTGTAGGGGCGGTCTACATGTGGGCTCTCGATCGGCCGTTGATCTTGGGCGCCACCAACCGGGGGGGGTGGAAACTCTGGGCGTGGCGAGCAAAGTCAAAACTCCCTTCCACATGGCTTGGAGATCCCAGGATGTGGGATGCACGGGTTACCATGTGGCAATGCATGTGGGTAGAGTTGCATCGAGGGCTGAGTAAAGGATTTGTATTGCCGGCCGGGTAGAGAGGGCCCACAGGGCTCATCAAGATATTGGATCGGGGGATCGAATCATCATCTGGTGGCGTGGGTAGAGCTGACGGACCAGGCGTTGGCGGTGACATGCTTCCCCTCACGGCATGTCCGAACGGCCCGCTAGGATGTCTTTCGGGGAGGAGATCTTCCGTACTCTGAGAGCTGACTCTCGTTGTTGTGACTGATAGAGTTTCAGGGTGGTCGGGTATAGAACGGGTAAGGACGAGGATCTAAGGATCTTGATGATGTCTGTGTTGAGATTTGATGCTATCATTAGCCTGTCTGAATCTCAGAGTTGACGTTTCAGTATCAAACTTGTACAGGATCTGACATTAGCTCTGGAAGGGTTCAATGTCTACTCGTCTAATTCACATCTCTGTGCTCATCCTGAATCCTCAAAAGTACTTTTGGGTCTGCGCAAAGTGCATCCCAGCCGCAAAATGAAACAGCTTGGCCGCAACAACCATCCTCTCCTGCTTCGAATACTCAACCAGCCGATCGTAAAACTCGGACAGCGGAATCACCACCCGCTGGATATGCTCCCCATCATCCAGCCGCTGCTCGGGATGCTCCTCCTCCTCGCCCAGCTGCACCTCCACCATGACAAGCTGCATGTTCGCATTGGTCATGCCCGGATCAGCGGCCTGCGCGGGACTGACGCTCAGGACTTTGCACTCGTAGCCCGTCTCCTCCTTGAACTCGCGCACAGCAGCCTCCTCGGCCGTCTCCTCCGCATCGATGAGACCGGCGGGCCACTCGACGGTGTAGGCGTCCAGGGGAGGGCGGTACTGGATGACGATCATGGTGGAGGGCGGCTTGGACGGGTGGAGGAGGATGTTGCCCATTGCGACGGCGTCGACGCCGGATTTGCCTCTTGTCTTGCGGGTTGCGACCTCCCAGGTGCGGGGCTTGCCGACTTGGTCGACGTAGTCGATCTTCTTGAGGGTTACCCACTTTGCGTCGGAGGCGGAGAGGTCGGAGACCTTGGTGATGACGGGTTCTTGGGTTGACATTTTGGCTGCGTCGGAGTGAAGCTTCTGAAGGGACGAGATATGCCGCAGGTCTGGATCCCCTCGATTTGAAAGCGGTGTGGTTGACTGCGGAGAGGATTCTTGGTAACTGTGACGGTGAATTTGATGTTGTGGTTCTGTGCCAGGGATGAGGTCTACTGACAGGGTAGAGATGAGAAGGTTGAGTGATTTGGAGAGGCAGAGATGGAGGTGCGACGTAAGCGGGGTAATGATTGGCTGTCGAGATATTTGCGGAGCATGTGCGGTGTACTATTGATGCACTGTACTTGGGGCAGGAAGCAATTTAGAGGGTTTATTTATAGGCTTTAGAGAGCGAAGACAGGGTTAGGAGATGTGGCATGATGATGCTCATGCAGCATAGGGTTTGGTGGATTCAACGTTCAAGTCTTGAGTAGCTTTAGTTTTCGAGTCAAAGTATATATCTTCATATATCGGTGGGTGACACCTGGGCGTTTGGGTGATTTATATACATCCCTGCATGGACTGATATAATCCCAGTGCTCATGCGCCGCGGCATTTGACGACAGATCCAGTCTAAATCATCATCTACTACGGATTCAGACGCAACACATGCCTCCGCAGCTCCGCAAAGTCTCCCACATCCTGCCCTGTCAAGACCCAGTCTGGATCATTCAGCAACGACTGATACTGGTCGAAGGAATCCTCCAGCGGCAGATCAGCAACCAGGTTGCCCATGCTGTACCCCTCGCTGGTCGAATCCATGGGATGAACCCACATGTCCGGGATATTGCTCCACATTGAAGCATCCCAGGGGTATCCATTCGAAGGCAGATTAGCCTCGCCTTGTGCCAAGCCCTCTTCATGGCCTTGGGTTTCGCCAACGGGAAATGACGAGGAGACATGATGCTGGTTCTCCTCGCTGTTGGGTTCAGCGATGGAAGTAGGATTGACCGCGGCTGCACTCGATTCGAGAGTATCTGGGACTTGTAGGATCGTTGAAAGATGGCTCCACACGCTTTGGACTTCCTGGAATCTCTGCCTGGCGAACGCGTTACCCCGATCTGCCAGATACTGAAGCATGTCCATTGCTTCTTGGAGACCCGGGACGGGATCGATGCGTTGGTCGGGATCGCAAGCCGAGTCAAAGATCTTGGTGAGGAGCATGATGAAGGCGGCTGAGAATATGGCGTCGCAATCAAAGAATCCAAAGAGGGCTGCAGACATTAGTGTCTTTTTATTTGCACTTTCTAGGGACAACGTACCAACAAGATTCCTCTTGTTCAGGGCGATAATGACCTTGAGAAGTCTCCTCGCTGCCTCGGAGCAAGTCTTGGACAACTTTCCCAACGTTCCGCAGGTCAACTCTGCGCTCGTTGGCTGGTGGCCGCCTAGAATCATCTGTGTGATGTGGAACATAAGGGGACGGATAGTCAAGAGGGTAGCCTGCGAGAATTAGACCTGCAAGGTGCTGCCGAGGCATGAACTTACCTGGTAGAGCATGAGGTGAAGAGACGCGGCTGTTCTAAGGGCAAGATTGGAGCTACTTCCCGCGAGATGCAGGGATTGCTCCGATGGGATCTCTGTTGAGATGTCGAACAGGCTTTTGATGATCTGCTGGGCATTGGAGACAAAGTCCTCTTGCCTTTTGAACTTGGTGCCGTACAGGACTGGGAGTGTCAGTGGCGATCTCTGATGTTGAGGTCTGAACTTACTGGTGATGACTTGGCCTGTTACTCGGGCGATCTTGATGTTGGTGCGTGTAGCAGCGGCGGGTGGGAAGCCTGAAGCATCTGATGGGAGAGGAAGGTCAATAGCGTTGTCGTTGATGCCGGATGGAGTTCCAGTTGCGGCAGCGAGGCGTCTACTCTTTTAGCATACTTCCTTATCCTGAGTATCTGGACTAACCTCTCTTGCATGTATATCGTCCACCATAGGCGATTGATCTGAGCTTTCTCAGACCGCAACAGCTTCTGACCGCTATTTTCCTGGTGATAGCCATGAAGCACCGCGAGCCGTAGAGCACTGCTAATCTAGTCGAGGTTAGACAGTAACAATGGACATTCGACAGCACCTACATAAAGATAGGCTTCCTCCTTCCTGTTGGTCATCTGGAGATACATCGCCATCAAGGCATTGATCTCGACGCCCATTCTACCCGCGGTATACAGGACACTCAGCGACGGAAAGTTCTGGTGCGCAAATTCAAACAGTCCCGTCCCTGGCAGCCGCTGTCCCCTGTAAAACTCGGCGGCAAATACCTTGCCAACTGCCAAGATGAGGAGGACCTGCAGATACCACAGTTCATGAGTCGGGACCGGGTCATTGGAGTTTTCGTACAGCAGTCCCACCCGGTCGGATATCTCGCGCGAGTCATAGTGGCTCTGTGTCTGCCCGATGAAGAGGCTTACTGCTTCCAGTAAACGGAAGGCTTCGTCTTCGCTGGGTAATTGTGGGGGAGTCCCGATGGTTGTGCTGGCTGTGATGGAAGAGGGATAGCCGAGGTGGCTGTATTGGGGGCTTGGAGTGGTTAGGGACTCGCCTGACCTTGTGGAACGGGATTTGGCCAGGACTTCTTGCACCTTTCTGCCGAATTCGTTGCTGGAGCTTAGAGAGGATTCGGCAGCTATGGTCGATATGGTGTATGGGCCTGTGGGTCTTGGTGTTAGGTGGGAGGGTTGGGTAGATGTCTGTAGGTCTCTGGGGGTGTTGAACTGAGGGAGAGATGTGCTGTTTGGCGTGGATGGTTGGGCGTGAGTCCTAGTGATGGAGGCCACGTCAGTGTCGATTAGAGGGCTGTCGAGACTTGGTTCAACTGCGCGTGGTGAAAGCACAAAGGTTGATGCTTGAGGCTCTGGGCTGGTTGCTTCTGTTGGTTGTTAGAAGAGAGTTGTGAATACATGGGTGGATAATACCATTGGCAATAGAACTTGTGCTGCTACCGTGCTCCTCGTATCTCGCAAGTCGGCTCTCGAGTTCGGCGATTTTTCTAGATGGGATTTAGTATTGAGAAATGTGATGGGTCAGCGAGCCGTACGTTACCGAGTATACTCGTCGAGGACCATGCGGACTGATGGAGCAGGATAGGCCTCGCTTGGTGCAGTACTGACAGGGGACAGTTCCAGAGCATTTGACCTTTTTCAGTCGGCATGTATGGCAGCTGGGAATTGTCAGACATCAACAAAGGTTGGGTCGTCAACTGAAAGCAATTTCGCCATATTTGTCGATAGGCAATGGCCGAACTCAACGAAAAGACCCAAGGAACTCGGTACTAACGCAATTATCACGGTCCCCTTTGAAGGTTGCTTCGACGGGTTCCCCCTCCGACGACCAACGGCCGACATGGCCGAGCGATATAACTGCAAGATGCAGCAACTCTGGTGAGACTGGTTGTCGTGCCGACTCTACCGCAGTGGATTCAATGACCAATGCACGGCGTTTCTGGTTGTGCCGAGAAAGAGGAGGGGGCCAAGGAGATTGCGTCGAGGGAAGAGTTCGGAGGGGGCGGCCGAAGCTTTATCTCAGGTTGAAGCGGGGCCTTCGAAGGGCCAATTGGCTTGAGTCGATCTTTTAGCGTCATGATATCACTGGGCCCTTGCATGGGTGTTACAACCAGGCACTTTATTCAGCCCGAAGGGCGTTTTACTCAGTCAGAAAGA
>JAVIXY010000394.1:0-18042 GCA_033030565.1 Fusarium nematophilum | reverse complement strand
ATCTATATTAATCGGTTAAATCTACCCATCCCCTCCAGTAGGGCGATTTTAACAAAAGTGATAACGGAAAGTAAACATTGACTCAGTTCCCCCCTCCACCCCACCAAAGGGTGCTCCTGACAATAATCAATGCCCACGATTGCACGACTCATTACAGTGGCCTGCAGGGCCGTGGGGATAGATAGCTCAACCGGGCCGGCTTAGGGATCTAGCTTAGCGACGAGGAACGGAGTGGTCAGAATTCCCCTCTTTGCTTTTATCAGGCTATAGTTTGGCAACAGTAGTACTGGGAGGCGTAAGATATTGTCGCCAATATAGCCGCCAGGTGTTAAAGGAGATGCGCGTTCATGGAATAATCGAAGTCGACTCTTGGTTTCAAGCCTTGGCCCTCTCTAGTCTTCCAATGCACCTAGTTCACAGGCCCATCACTTGCAGAAACTAGGTCCATTATCTTCCAATACCACCATTATAGCACCAGGAACGGTCATAAATATTCAGTCACGCAATCAAATTGCAATGGTTTCAGATAGATACAATGAGTGTTGTCCCCCCCGCAGCCTCAAACGAGTGTGAATATCGAAGCCAATACGGTCCCTCCCTGTTCCAAGCCCTACCATCTAAGCAACCTTGATAGTGACGTTTCCAAGAGCACCGCTGTTGATGTTGGCACCAGTCGCCTGGACAATGTAGTCGTCATTGATATTAGAGACGGTGAAAGTGTTGGTCTTCTTGCCCCAGGGGCAGTCCCAGTAGATGTTGCAGACCTTGACATTGCCGTTGTAGAGGTCGAAGCTGCCCTCTGTCCCGGAAGCGGCGTCAGCCCTGCCGCAAGAGGCAACGCCGGCGGAGTTCCCGGGTGCGATCGTGGTGCTCCCAACGGTAGAGGTAGAAACCTCTGTGTCTTTGTTGTCGTACTGGTAGAACTTGCCCCTGCGGGAGTTTGGTCAGTCAGACATCATCAGGACTGCGTTGAGTCTTACCAGCTGAGCTTGACATTCTTGATGAGGAGGTTACCGTTGGCGACCTTGCTCTGGATGAGCATGTAAACCCACTGTGCGTAAGCCATTTCGAGTTGTTATTGGAGTTTGCTGGAAGGTTATAGTTGAAGTCTGAAGGAAGCGATGAGGATGAGTTGGTTGTTTGATGATGAGGACGAGATTGTGAGCAGGAAGCCCCCTTTATATACCCGCGCTCAGAGGAACCCCTGATCTTTGACTTCAACCTGTGAGCATCGGATAAACCTGTTAGGTCACCCTCTGCCGCTATGAATTCTCTCATTGTCGGCCACCAAGACAGAGATGATACCCGAGTGTGATGACACTCATCTTGCTTACTCCTTCACGCAGACAACTATGCGCCGTCGTCGGCTTACCCTTTCTCAGCTCCCTCCGTGCTTCTTCAGGAGACGGTTATTCAAAACTTCATTGGCCCTTCAGGTCCCCGACCAAGAGTGGGTTGTCTGCAGATGATGCTATTGATCACTGCGTGAACAGGATCTCATGACAAGACAGGGAGGAGAGCAGCTGTGCCACTTTTTTGACAGCAAGGGGATATTTGCCAAGGACACTGAAAATAAACATGACCTCTATAAAACAGAATCTGATAAGGTCTGGACCATCTGGAAACCCTGCTCCAAACGCCGAAAGCGGCGAGGGCATAAGCTGTGGCTTGTGTGGGGTTGGCATAGAACTCAGCTTCACATCGGTCGGGCTTTACCACCTGCCAGGTATATCGACAATGATTGGATTTATCAAGTAATAGGGATGTCTGCTGATAGGTAAAATGCTTGCAAGAACCGTCACGGAGCGTAGCATCGAGGATAAAAGCTGAAGAGGTCGAGATAGAGTGGAGGATGGAACGATTATCTTGCGGCGGCCGCCGACGGGTATATATCCCGAGGTTATTAAGTTGCATGTGGCGTCCCTCGAGCCGTCCCGTAGCTTTTTATTGACCAGCGCCGCTTGTGCATGACATTCAAGCTAGCTGAATGCAGGTACTCAGCCAGCCGCTTTGTCTTGGTGGTTGATAGTGCGTCATAGTGCTGAGCTGAGTAAGATGATGACAAGGGGTCTCATGCGGTACTGCGGCTCGTTTGTAGCAGCAAGGTAAGCTCCAAGACGACAACTCGATAAGGACAGCCTGTCAGTGTGTGCAGCAGAGTCAAAATGTATGGACTGTCGTAGATGAAGGACAGCGTGGGCGGTGCCAGTCATCTACAAGCGCGTTCCAAATTCATGCCCGCAGATTGCACACTTTAGACTTCATGTGTCTCGTCTGACTCAATATCTCTCCCGACAATCAACATCTAACCAAACCAACAACCGTGATTGATCTCCAAGCCAAGGTGAGGGACATCCAGCTATCAATCTATGCTGAAGTCCATCAACTCCAGCCCTGTCCACCAGAGAGGATACGAGTGAGCCTGGAGGTTGGCATCCCACTCTGCACCCAAACAAGAAAGGCTGGCACTCGTCTGGCCACCTGACAACCTCGTGCGCAAGATGGTGTGATTGTTGGCAAGGCATCTTCCACACTAGCTAGACTTGCCAAAATGTGAAATCACGGCGAATCCTTCTTCGGCCATCTTCTTCAGTCTTGGAACCGCCACGGACCTGTTCTTTGGCCACGCCTACTTAGCGTAGGCGATTTTTAAGCACATTCGGCTTGGCCACAGTCCAAGCCATAGGGTAGACAGTCGGCAATGCAAAGTCAGTCAGGCGCCGCCAGCCTATGTGAAGGAAAAGCTGATTACACTAGCTCTTGGATAAGAGCGCCAGGGGCTTGCCGGTGGTAGCCTTGAGCAGACAGCATCAGGCGCAGGGTCATCAAGGAATGTGGGCGAGGTTCGGGTCAAGGGTATCGTGGGGGTTCCGACCAAACCCTGCTGCGCCCCAACTTGCTCTTAGAGACCAGATCAGACATTGCCCTAATCCATCAGATAATCAAAGGCATCGTCTGTTGAGAACGGCAGAAGCTTACGTGGCACGCCTTATGGAAGAGTAGCCACAAGGGCCTGGTGCCAGGTGGGTACAGACTGCGGGCCTCTAGCCTACTATCATCAAAACCAGGTCATCTGATTAGGCCATATACGTGTATTAACCCCAGTTCAACGATCCTACATTAGCATATCCACAGCTAATGGCCTCAAGTTATATGGCATCTCGCAGGAGAACCCACTTCCGCGGCATTTCGTCTGATAAGATAAATCTGACAGGGCCAACGACTCCACAGGCCCTAGCTGACCGGGAGAACGGCATTCACCAAGGGCAGCCAAGAAGCCTGCAGGCAGCAGAATGCTTGAAGATTGAGACCTTAGATATCCATAAGTCAAAGTATATGAGAAGCTCAGTTGAGAGCTACACGCCCAAAGGCTAAGGATAAGGCCGCTGTTGCAGGTATCCCAACTATGTCGCCAATTAGATCCTCCTGGATCACTCTTGGCATTTCCTCCGGCAGTCAGTCGCCTTAGCAACACTAAACCCAACCGTTAACGACTGATGTTACGGGCCAAAGGAATCGAGTCCCAAATGCCGGATAAACTCTCGTCTCATCAGCACGCAGGGGAAAATTAAAAGGGCATGGGATGAGATCCCAAAAGTGGAGGTTACTGCTAGGTAGTGGGACGATTTATCGCCGCGAGCCTAGTATGCTTATTGGCCAATTTATCCGAGAGCATCATTGGTCAGTTTGTCGGGAGGATTAGAAAATGACGATGGTTATTCGTCGGCTGCATCGGCATGCCCATGAACCCCATAAATATCTGACAGCCACGTAATGATACATAAGAAGTCGAAAGCCCTTCAGATTTATTTCCGAGATACCCAGCTTCAATCTTCACGGCCTGCAGGATGAAGTCGCACAGCATTGTCGGCCCATTGCTCCTGGGCGTGACCCAGGCATTGGCCTCGCCTAGCCTATCGTCCTTTGTCAAGTCCAGATCCTCCTCTCTCACCTGGAAGACCTGCGATTTGGATCTCCCCGATGGCATCAAGGATGCGATGAGGGAGCCAGGCGACTGCGCCACCCTCGAGGTCCCTCTGGACTACACTAACAAGGATTCCGGCAAGACGATTGAGCTCCAATTGATCCGATTCAATGCCACCAAGGAGCCGTTCAAGGGCAGTGTGTTGTGGAATCCGGGTGGTCCTGGTATCTCTGGTATCGAGACGCTTGCGTATCTTGGGCCAGATTTTCGCGAGTAGGTGAATCTTGTTAAAAATACCAACCTTTACTGACGTTGACAAGCATTCTTGGAGGTCATCACCATATCATTTCGTGGGATACTCGGTAAGTCGGAAGGCCCCGATGCCCTTCATAAGCTAACACGAGAAGCGGCACTGGCAAAACCATCCCCTTCGCTTGCGACAAGACAGCCACTTCTACCAAGTCGCGTCGAAGTGAAAAGTCCCTGCCTCAAGCGGAACTATGGCCCTACATCACCAATGAAAAGTGGGAGAACATGACCGCGTTGGCCGATGCCTGCTACGCGAGCCAGCAGGAGTACGGCCGGTATATCAGCACAGCCTTCACAGCCCGTGACATTATGCAGATTGTCGATGCTCTCGATGAAGACGGCAAGTTGCAGTACTGGGGCATCTCCTACGGCACGATACTAGGCCAAGTTGTCGCCTCGCTGTTCCCCGATCGAGTTGGCAGGATTCTCCTCGACTCCAACTCTCTCGCTGACGCATACCTGTCATCCACGGGCATTGGAGGCTCCCGTGATGCTGAAAAGTCTCTGAATTACTTCCTTTCCGAATGCGTCGAGGTTGGGAC
This sequence comes from Fusarium nematophilum, assembly GCA_033030565.1. Classification (NCBI taxonomy): domain Eukaryota; kingdom Fungi; phylum Ascomycota; class Sordariomycetes; order Hypocreales; family Nectriaceae; genus Fusarium; species Fusarium nematophilum. The sequence goes on along the minus strand of JAVIXY010000394.1, from coordinate 13,266 downwards.
GGAGTTATGTCGACTTGCTAATTACTCTGGTCCCGACACAACCGCCCAGGACTTGAGATCTGCCGTGGACGACCTCTTCGAGAAGTTGATTGACGAGGAACTCCCAGCTGACTCTGGCCTCACCTATCGAGTTCCCCCACGGCGGCAACTCTATCCTGCAGAAGCTCAAGTACGCCATCCTCAACGACCTTGCATGGCCCTCGACATATCCCACCGTTGTGGAGATCCTGGCCTACGCGCTCGAAGGCAACTACAAGAAGGCTCTCAGTCTCTACTCGGAGGCCCCCTCAGAGTGGAACCTCGGCACCGAGGCATTCTCTGGCATCGCATGCTCGGATTCCTCCTTCCGCTTGAGTCCGCAGACGAGCTCTATTCCATGTACCGCGCGCACCTTGCCGAGAGCACCTTTGGCGATGCCATTGCCGCAGACTACATGGGCTGCAGTGTCTGGCGGTTCACCGCCGCGGAAGGCGTCAACACGAATGAGCTTCGCAACGTGAACACGAGCTATCCGATCCTGGTCGTCAACGGGGCGTACGACCCTGTCACGTCGCTGACGCACGCGTGGCAGGTATCTTCGCGGTTCAGAGGGAGCCGTATGCTGGTGCACGAGGGCATTGGCGTAAGTGTTTAGGTGTAATGCGGGACTTCAGCTGACTGGATTATAGCACGGCGTTACTTCACATGCTTCGAACTGTACGCTTGATGCTATTGCGGCGTACTTCCAGGAGGGCGCGTTGCCGGAGGTTGGGACAGTGTGCAAGCCCAACATGCTGGCATTTGAGTACTCGAAGTGGCTGCAGGAGCAGGCTTAGGCTTCTCTCGGGTTTGTTACTTGATATAGACGGTCGGTGCCTGTTTATGAGGTTGCTTCAATTGCTGGGGTTTTATTCATAAGTAAGCGGTTTATTTAAAAAGTTGAAGGCTAGTTGCCCAGGGTATATTCGTCACGGCCAAGGATAGCGCAAATAGACATGCTATTCTCCTCAAAAGTATGTATTGGATGACGAGTATGGAGTTCTTTTGTTCTGCCGTGAAAGACTCATTGTAACATGCATTTCATACATCATGTCCACGGGACTCGAGTAACCGTTCGGCATTGCCTTGGTGAATGCCAGCTACGAGGGTTTGTCTCCCCGTGGTCGCGAATTTATGTCCCAAGGTGTGAAAGTGTTCAACAAGCACTGAACTTGTGAACCAGCCCGACACTCGTTCGCGGTCAGAGAAAGATGACAGCCGCGCTGTTTCCGGTGCGGACCTCGTGATATCAAGTCCCCGGTTGAACACAGAGGAGGGGAAGAGTGCCACAAGGTGGGGTCGTGGGACAAGACGATGGCCGTGATGAATATTAATATATCATCTATTCATATCCCTCATTGACCAACTCCTTTCTATTCACTAGAACTCCAGATGACTAGGTTATTGTGATTCACATCGACTTACAAGTATATATATCCCATCTCCCGCCTTCGAGATCTATTCCATCAACCTCGGTATCCCCAATCCAACACAAGCAATCGAAACCGCACACACGTCAAACTGTCGGCCTCAACCTACAGCTCACTCCAACCTCAACCCTACTCACCAATCTCCCGCTCACCAATCTCACGACACATCCACTCGAGCCCCGAACCCGCCAAAATGCAGATCAACATTGTCCCCGACACGTCCAAGACCTGGACGCACAAAATCCCCACCAACCTGGTGCCCGACATGATGAAGTTCCAAGCAGCGCTTGGAATGATCTACGGCAAGACCGGGCAGTTTCTCAACTTTGCTTGGAAGCGCGAGGATGACTTTATTACTGTCGCGGCGTACCTGGAGGATCCTGTCGATTTGTTAACCCAGCTGCAGCACCATGATGGCGCGAAGACGACCTAAGCGGCTTGGGCTACTTTGACTACGATGACAATATGATCAGATAATACCAGGATATGATAGATGTTCTGAATGTATTTGACCATACTCATCACCGTTTGAGCTTTGATGTGATATAGTTGGCGTGAAGTGATCGACGCAATGAATGGCTCGAGAATACATGGCTTGATACCGGTTCGCTATAAAACCCATCTACCAAGATGGCCATTAAGATAATATCATTAATTATTGATCTATACACGCTCTACGATACCAACTCCGGTTCCCCTAACCCCCTCTCCTTCAGCACCGGGATTAATTGTCCCATACTGACCGGCCGTGTCAAAAAGACATCAAGCCCACTTGCAAACGCCTCATCCCTCGCACTCCCCGACGCAAGGCCAGTAATCGCAATGATAGTAACCGGCTTAAGATGATTCTCCCTCTCGAACTTTCGAATCAGCCGCGTTGATTCCAGACCATCCATCACCGGCATATTAATATCTATGGTGGTCAGCATCGAACGTTACTTGCATCGGTGGACATACCCATAAGTACACAGCAGAATGACTCTGCATTTTGTTTAAAAGCATTTAATGCCTCGAGGCCATTCACAGCCGTGCAGTACGGTCTGTGGAGTTTCTTCATGTATGCCGAGAGAAGCTGTAACTGTAAGCACTTGGCTTGAAAAGAAGTCTGAGTACTGACCTTGAGATTAATAGAGTTGTCGTCGACAAGAAGGAATTGGGACCGAGGCTGTGGAGGCTGTATTTCGATTACGGCATTGACGGGTAAATTTCCATTGGACCGAGGTATCTGGGCGACGATCTGCTCGTCCGAGTTCAGACGTCTAATACTCTGAACAGTCTTGGGCTTGTAATCGCGAAGTTGGACGAATGACAGCTTCTCGTCGGGCCGTTGTTGAAATGCCCCGTTTGGCGGCCGCTCACGGTCTGGATTCGACATGGAACGGGTATGCCGGGGGCCCTTCTGGACGCGACTCACGGCAACCTCAACCTCGTTGATTTCGGGAGGGGTCTGTTGGAGGTCTTTCCAGCGGCTGAGGGCGTAGACTAAAGTCTTGCCAAACTTTCGAGGGGTGTTTCTATCGATGGTCAGTTGAGGTTCGCGGGTGGCCATGGTTGACTTACGGCTGGTGAATAAACTCGAATATCGCCGTTGCGCAAGACTCCCTCAACACGGTATCCAATTTCACAGCCGTGCCTGCATTGTGGCATATCACCACCGCAGGTACAGCGTGACTCTTGATATCCTCCTCACCAAGCTTTCCGTACGCAGCCTCGCTGTAGATGATCAGACCAGGGCCCGGATCAGCACCATCTTCGCACAGCTCCATATTGAACCACTTCAGAGGCAGACTCTCGAGCGGGAGATCCGCCTGGCTGCCCACCTCGGCAGCCGCACACGGCACGCGACTGAACCCCACGGCCTTGACCCTCACAGCGTCAAGAGGACTCGTATCAAACCCAAACTGCTCATCTCTCGTGATGCTCGTCGAGGATCTGGTAAGCGGCATCGAAACTGACACGCTCGTGCCCTTGCCGACATGGCTCCGCACGCCAATCGAGCCACCCATCGACGTGACAATCTGCTTCACGATGCTGAGTCCCAGGCCTGTCCCGATAGCGAGGGAATCCTCCTGGGAGAACGGCACAAAGAGCTTGTTGCGGAGGAAGTCGTCGCTGATGCCCTTGCCTGTGTCGGAGACGGTGAGGACCACATTGGCTGATTTGCGGGAACCTTTGTGGGATGCGCCTTTTTCCTGCTTGAGGCTGATTTTTATGTGGCCTTGTTCTGTGTACTTGAGGGCGTTGCCAAAGATGTTCATGATGATGCGGCGGATGCCGCCGGGTTCGGTGCGGAAGATCCACGGCTTGCGGTGGTCTATGTCAACGGATACTTGGACCTTGCCGACGGCCGCCTGAGGTATTGGTAAGAGGGTGGGGTCATCACTCGGGGTGTGTGGTGGACTCACATCTGGCCAGGCCCATCTTGGACCTTGGGGTGTGGGAGTGTACTGGAAGCTGTGCCCGATGGAAACACTCTCGATTACCTCCTCTGCCAGTCTGTCGATCGAGACGTCTGAGAAGAGAGCCTGGATCTCGGGGAGATTAGCTATCCAGGTCTTTTCCTGTTCGTGGTCGTCTTTGAAGAGGCCATGGTGGCTTCTGTGCTCTTTCTGGGCCTTGAATGATCGTGAGAGGGTGTTGACTTTGCTGAATACCAGTAGCTACACATGATTAGCACCTTTATCAAGAATCAACCGGCTGTATCATACATGGTCGATGGTTTCGAGCAGTGTCTTGCCAGATATGCCCATTGCGTGCACGACTTCTTCCTGAAACGGGTCCAGCGGCATGTCGGCCAGCAATTCAGCAGCAGCGAGGATTCCGTGCAGCGGCGAACGAAGCTCGTGGCTCAAGGTGCCCAGGAGATCCGCCTTGGCCTTGTTAGCGAGGGCGATATCAATCCGGTTGATCTCGGCCATGGTGACTATCCCGAGAGCCCTCAGATACGGCAGGTCTGCCTCTGTTGTGAGAATCCGAGCAGCTGTTTTGCTCCAGACAAAGCCGCAGGCGTAAAAGCGGTCTCTGGATGGATCCCACAGGGGCACCAACGCAACACTCCTCGCCCCGGAGAATAGCTCTGCGATGGGTTTGGCCTCGTCCTTGCGCGACGGACCGAGCTTGCCGTCAGCTGCACCCCTCGCCACTCTGATATCGGAGAGTCGAGTATCTGCCTCTTCACCTGATGACGACTCCCCCGAGTACAAGGAGCCCGACTCCTCGAAACTAAAGATCTTGCCATTTGGGTAGCGAGAAATCAGTCTTCGGAGAGTCCTCTGGTTGAGCGACAGGTCCAATCCCGGCTGCGCTAGGTCCAGGATGGCCTGGTCGGTAGTCGAAAGCGCGAGGATCCTGCACGGCCTCTTATTCTGCGAGTTGTTGACGTGGTCCGCCGAGCTATCTTCGCTGCTGGATGTCGAGTCATGGACCGGGTGGTGCGACTTGTGCTCGTCGATGGGGCTGCTGGCGGCTGCATCCAGAAAGATTGCGCCGTCGACTTTGAGCGAGTCGCAGACTATGTCGGCGGCCTTGCTGAGCATGGTTGCAAACTGGACTTTTTGGGGGTCGACAAAGGGCGAGGCCTCGGCCTGGAGAGTGGTGGCTGTTGGTGAAGCCAGGGCTGATTTTGGTTCACTGGTACCGTTGAGGCCCCCGTTGAGGCCCTCTGAATTGCTCTGTGGGATTGCAATGCTTTTCACGGCGGGTTTGCTGGAGTCATTTTGCTGAAACCTCCGAGTCCGGCTGGCGTTCCGCTTAGACTTGGGGATTCCGTCGGTAGGGGCGTCATTCCCGCGGATGAGGTGACTAAGGCCATTCACCATTCTCTCACTGCGGATGAAGTTGTCCGTCGCGCGACGGGTCTCCAGGTATGACATGACGGTCCTCGAAAGATCCCTCAAGAACTGCGCCGAGTCCTTATCTAGCCCATCTGGTCTGGGATTGTCGTCAAATACACTCAAAACACCAATGTTGAATCCCTTGGGTGTCTGGATAGGCGTCCCGCAATAGAATCTGTGCTGAGGAGGCTGCTCGGCGTCTGAACCTCGACGTGATTGCAGATCTTGAGCCACGTCCGGAATGACAGAGACCTTGAGTCCCTCGTGATCCGAATCCGTGCTCCGAGACAAGAGCACGTGTTCGCAGATGCTCTCAGCACGGGGGACAATCCCCGACGGCCAGAGCTGGTCCTTGATGCCATTTGGATTGGGGTAGAGGGGAGACGACTGCGTGGCCTCTGAGACGATGTACTGGTGCTTCCTGTCAAAGAATGAGATGATGGCCCTGCGAGCATGTAGACGGAATGCCGCGAGCTGTGTAAGACCCGTCAAGACGGTATCTGAGCAAGGACACGCAGCGTCGCCGGTGGTCTTGGTGGTGGTGAAGCAACAGACATATCTGTGGTGGCGTCAGCATCATCCGAAGAAGCCGGTCCCCCATCACGACAGCCACCTCAACCAAATGGAAAAGGGCGTATATACTTGAGCGTCTCCCACTCACGCGGGCCTTCAGAAGCAATCGTCTCCGGCTTGACCATGATTCGCCTCGATCTGTGGTTTTTGGATGAAAATGGTCCTATTGTGGGGGGGAAGATGGAGTGATCTGGGTATAATGAGGAATAAGTGACTGACGGGGTAATTAAATTCCGATCAACCATAGAATAGACTTTTTGGTGGGTTGCGTTGACAGGGTGTTGGCCTGTTTGAGGCGTAGTGGGCTAAGATTGCGTGGTCTTCAAGGTGAGAAAGGCCGGGAGTGGTTAGGACCCTGACTCCCTGAGGTTTCACACTACAGCCTCAATCAGTAAGGACCCCCTGGGAAAAGTTCCCACGGCAGACGCTCTTTGGGGGGGCAATTAAAGTTTGTTCGCCCAAGCGTCGCGTCTCACGCGTCGCCAAGGAGTCTGGAACAGTCAAACGACAGGCCGGGGTCTGCGATGGGTGGGCTGACTCAGCGGTCCTCAACAAGGGGTTCACTGCCGCACTGCCGCCCGGACTCCGAGCCCATCAACTTGCTCCGCGGGGTCCGGAGGGAGGGAGTACCCGACGAAGCAACCTAATGAGACATAGGGCTCTTCATGATGGTGGCGCAGGGGCCGCCGCGGGAGGACTCAAACGGGCGCTGAGGTCTGGGGGTCTAGGGGTTTATAACTAGAACGTGCACGCGACAAATTGCGCGTGCACGAACGCCCGTCAGATGGATGTGCCCGACATTAGACCGCGCCCAGACCTTTGCCCATTGCCGCCCAATCTAGAACACGTCCAAGATTGCGAGCCAGCCCTATCTGGCCACGGTGTCTAACGAGCGGGCTTCAGCTTGGAGGAAGAACAGTAAAGGGGAGAGGAGCGGCAAATTAGCCACAGGCAGATAATCTATTTGCTAAAGTGCCGTCCCTCAATGAAACTTTAAATCACCTATCCGTGTCTGCAATTCTTTAGAATTTGGTCCGCGATCTAGTGCATACAGGAGGGTTTCAAGACTCAACTTTACTAATGCTATGCCGAAGTAGCCGAGAGGGAGATATATTTCAACATCGCCGCAGTGGATCTTTACTTTGATACCAGCTCTCTATTCATTGCGAGGAGATAAAGACGTTTGTGGTGTCGTGTCGATAGTGGTGGCGACGGTCCTAGAGTCTGCTCAAGATTGATAAGGTAGACAGTAAAGTGCTCATCCCCCCTTTAACTCTCCCTGACAACTATTTGGTGGTATATCACTCATCGTGTCCTCGCCGAGTCATTTTGTCGCGTCGTGACCGCCATCAAGGTTGAGATACACACACATTCAATGCAGCAAAATCGGATGAGACGGAACGGGTTGATTTCTAGACCTGTGACTGAGTGGGATACCGTAGGGCAGTACACGATATATTGATTCCCCACGGGGCCTCGGAAACCCCCACAGAAGATCACCAGCCTGTGCTCGCCTCCTCCTTGCATTTGTTTCATCTTGCTTCCGGCTCCATGACACAGGAGAGCCCATCAGCGCCTGGGCAGTTAGGAATGCACGTGCGAGTAGTAGTAACGAGCAACTCCTCTACGTCCTTGAAAGTATCTTTCATGCATTGTATAGACCTGGCGAGGGGTACTATGATCAAGGCCGTGGGTAGGGAAGTTGTCCCCTCCGTCTGGTCACCAGGGCAGAGGGACACACTACATTCCTCCGGGCTGTGACTGACAGAGATAATCACAAGTCCGGTCATCGATGGTAATTCGATCCGTAGGGCGATCAGAAAGAACAAAGTAGCAAAAATATTTCAGGAAAAAGCATGAGAACGGCCAATCATCATCTGAACCTAGACCGGCATCGGGACTGCCGCGCAGTGGTTATTAATTATCCGCCAATGTCTTGGTAGCTCCATCTTGTCCAAAATTCCATCGCGACGATATTCAAGAGTTCCCATCGGCGAAATAGCTATAGTAGAGGTAGTTGGGGTGATCTACGTCATCTGCTTCCTAAGGGTGTTATTTAGAGATATTCTGGTGTATCTATTTAAGATCATCCACCATCTAAGCCTTTAGATACATGCACTATGTTTCCGAATTCATTCCGCACGAGCAGCATCGACTAAGTGTAAAAAATTCTCCACACCCAAACAGAGGTCTTTATGCTCAAAAGCCCGGTCAGTGGCTGGACGAATTTAAGGTTCAAGATCTTGTCTAGGGTAGCCAACATCCTCACGCTGACGGGGCCAAACATGGCCGCGACTAATCAGGTCGCCTCGTCGCCGAATCCGAAAATTCGATGTGATTTCCATCATCTGTTAACTGACTGAGTGTGTTCTACTACTGCGTAAAAGTCGAGAAGCCGCGTACGTCATAGGTCAAGTATTGCCACACAGGCATGGTTAAAGCTCTCGACAGTCTTGGCACCGTCACTCGGGGGTCGGAATGCCAGTAGATGTGCGATTCGGGGCCCGCGAAACCCGGAGCTCCGGAACTTAATTCTACCAAGATAAAACCAAAGCAAGCCTCGACGAGAATTTGTTTCTCGTTCCGTCTGTAAGTTCGAGATAGTTTAAACTGCTGAACTTGGGGCTAATCCGCAAGCTGACCGCTACTGTGTTTCAAAGGCCATTTCTCTTGCACTCAGCGCCATGGGAAGAAGGCGAGACTCGGGGCTTTCTGACGCGGCGCCCAGTGCCCAGGTCAGGACAGCAAACCCGCGCTCGAGCGACCTGCAGGCCGATCATGATGTTTCTGAAGCGTCTACTCTAAAGCCCAGGGCTTGTCCAGCGATGAACATTGTCATTCAAGTGGTCGGCAGCCGAGGTGAGTTAACTGGGCATTCACTCTTCATCAACTGACTTTAGTAGGCGACGTGCAACCGTTTATTGCCCTTGGAGCCGCCCTACAGAGCTATGGCCATCGAGTCCGCCTGGCAACGCACGATACCTTTGCTGACTTTGTGCGGGAATCTGGGCTTGAATTCTTCCCGATTGGGGGTGATCCAGAGCATCTCATGGCGGTATGTGGGCGCCGTGATGCATGAGAGGATGTCCATGCTGCTAACGACGACCAATAGTACATGGTAAAGAACCCCGGCCTGATGCCTTCTCTCAGCAGCCTGGGCGACGGCGACCTGACGCGCAAGCGGAGGATGGTCCGCGACATTCTCTTGGGCTGTTGGCGGTCATGCATTGAGCGAGATGGCATTTCTGGCAGACCCTTTGTGGCTGATGCCATCATTGCGAATCCGCCCGGGTTTGCATACGTTCACTGCGGCGAGGCACTAGGGATTCCCGTCCACGTCATGTTCACCATGCCCTGGACCCCTACCAAGGCGTTCCCGCATCCATTCACAAACTCGGGAGACGGAAAGCCAATGCCAGTAAACTCGAAGAGTAATTACTGGTCGTATAGTATGGTTGAATATCTGACGTGGCAGGGGTATGTTTCTCGTGTGTGGATATAATGATCCTACCAGTTGGACTGAACTCTTGCAGGCTAGGAGACGTTATAAACCGCTGGCGAAGGCGTGTACTTGGTCTGGAAACCTTGTCGGATAGCGCTGGTTGCGAATTACTCGAGAGTGTCCGTCTCCCGTACACCTACTGCTGGTCCCCAGCACTCGTCCCGCAGCCGGATGACTGGGGGCAACACATCGGTGAGCCCTACAAGCACGGTCGACACGCCTTGGCGCTGACCGCGTCCCAGATATCTGCGGCTTCTTCATGCGCTCTGAGCCGTCATATACTCCACCCGACAGCCTCGCAGCATTCCTAGACGCAGGGCCGCCTCCAGTCTACGTCGGATTCGGCAGTATTGTAGTCGATAACGCTGCGGAGATGACAAGGAATATCCTGGATGCGGGTCGTCTTGCCGGGGTGAGGCTTCTGGTCTCCCGAGGATGGAGCAAGCTTGGGGGGGATAATCCCAACACGGGCGACGTATTCTACCTCGACGACTGCCCACATGGTTTGCCCACCGCCAATATCGTCTGGATTGCGTCTGAATTGCTGACTGAAATCTCCCAGAGTGGCTTTTCAAGCGAGTTGCTGCTGTTGTACATCATGGCGGAGCAGGTACAACAGCGTGTGGACTTTTCAACGCACGGCCGACTGTTGTCGTCCCTTTTTTCGGCGAGTATGCCTCCCCCATGACTCCCTCGTCAAAAGCCTGCAAAGACTAACATGGCTCCAATACAAGCCAACCATTCTGGGGAAGCGTCGTAGCGGCCAGAGGTGCGGGCCCGGACCCCATCCCCCACAAGGTCCTCAACACCGATACCCTCGCCGCCGCAATCAAATTCTGTCTCACCCCTCAAGCTCGTGAATCTGCTCAGGCTATCGCAGCCCAGATGCAGCAGGAGCGTGGCGTTGACAGGGCCGTGGAGTCATTTCATCGACACTTGCCAGTGGATTGGCTTACCTGTGACCTAATCCCTGGCCTGGTAGCGAGGTGGCAGTACCGCTTAAAGGACAACCAGTCCAGGGCTCGTCGGAAGATGCAGCTTTCAGATACTGCTCTAGCGGTCTTGATTGCAAATGGTTCACTAAAGAGGTCCGATGTTGAGATGTAAGTGCTTGACCCTCAGGCCCGGTTAGCAGGACGCTAACTATGCTAGCCTTCGCTCGAGAGAGTATCAGATCAAAGCTCAGCGATGGGATCCATTCACAGCTGGACTGTCGTCTCTCACCGACACCGCCTCAGACTTTATAGTTTCATTGGGCGAGATGGTTATCGAACCGGGAAGAGAGTTCAAGCAGTACCACAAACTGATGGGGAAGGGCGCCGCAGCCTTGCGATCAGCTGCCGCCGTCGGACGGGGAGTCAAGGGAGCGGCGGGGGCGATTATCAAGGGGACGCTCGTGGACCTTCCAGTAGCGATCACAGAGGGATTTCGGAATGCTCCGAGGCTGGTGGGCGATGTCGTTCACGATCCACAGAAGGTGACGGGCTGGAAGAGCGGAAGTACTGTTGCTTATAAGGTATGTTGCCGCCTTGCAGTGGAGATATACGATTGACTAACTCGCGCAGAACTTTGGGTCCGAGATTTACCACGGCGTCACGGGGGTTGCCACGAAGCCGATCCAAGGTGCCAAGTCAGACGGCGCTGTTGGTCTTTTAAAGGGGATTTTCAAGGGTTCACTGGGAGTCGTGGTTAAACCCGGAAGTGGTGAGTTGCCCTCTAAATGCACAAGGGTGATGAATCGTTTCGATGAGCTTGTAACTGATACAAGGTAGCAATCCTTGGTCTTATTGCGTATCCTTCCCAGGGGGTGTATAGAAGCATCAAGAAGTCGGAGAGACGACATGTTGACACGGCTATTGAGGATGGAAGGGCCGCGGAGCTTGATTCAGCGGCGGATGATATAGACTATAGAGGAGCCCAGGCTGTGATTGCGGAGTTTCAGCGGCTGCTGACGGAGGGTCTGATGGAATGGTAGGATACCCTTCTACCGCGTAATGCATCTGTATTAAAAGTATATAATAAGCTTAATAAATTGGACGTAACCTAAAGATTAACTGCTTCTATAAGTACGAGTATTTATGGTCCCCTCTCAAGACCCTTAATCCCGCTTAATAAAGGACTTGTTTATTACAACTACAACATTCAGAGCCCACATACAATACCTTCGATTCGCAACCCAACTATCAAGACCACTTCGCAAGTGGATTCCACGGGAGACGGACCGTCCCTCCATCTCTGCAATATGCCATCGCAATCCCTCCAGTCTCTGTCCTGTAATAGCAGACCAACGTCTTTGGATCCCAGTCCCAGAATCCGCCCCCTCCGAAAGCCGCTCCCGAGCCCTCCAACTCGCCGTCTTTTTCAAGCTGCTCTAGCCTCGGCGCTCTACCAAACTTGTTAGGGCTCACAAGAGAATAGATACATTTTTGATCAGGGTCACTTACGTCAAAGGATTCTCAACACCCCACACGCAAGCAATGATGCGCGATGGCGGAGGATGACAGAACGCCATCCGCTTTGTCGATAGGGCCTCGTTCTTGATCTCAATATTGGTCGTGTTTGTTCTGCGCCATGTTAGCCAAGTTATCATTCTGCATTTTAGCTGAGAAGGGATACCGACTCGGCTGCAAGAAGCTCCATCGGTCGATCACCGTAAGAGTACAAGACATTGAACGACTTTCGTTCTACTTCTGGCCACGGGTCCCCAAGCTTCTCGACCAGTGTATCTCCCGTCAGCGTCAGCGTCTGCTGCGGTGTGACGAGGCTCCTGACAATCTGCGTGACGTCCTTGTCCGCGAACACGGCGCCATGGATATATAGCGGCGGCCCGACGTGGGGTGCGAAGGGGCTCATCCCGCCGATCGCGGCACCATTATGTACACCTTGGTAATGCTGAGGAGGGGCAGACGCGGGAGGAGGTCCACCGGCGGCGGGATAACCGTAGTTCTGGCCTCCGAGTGCAGGCTCTCCGTAAGTCGACGGAGGGGGAGGTCCTGGTGATTGGGGTCCAGGTACGTATACCTGATGCACATGCACTTGTGTGTACGTCTGGGGCGGCGGTTGCTGCTGCTGCTGTTGTTGCTGCGGCTTGTTTCCAAGGCGGCTCCATATCTTGGCGCCGATGGCACCCGCGCCGGCCATTGCCATCTTGCCTAGACCGTGGTGGTCGGTCTTGTGCCCGAAATGTGAACCGACCAAGTATCCGCCGCCTAGAGCCATTGCAGTTTTGCCAAAGCCGCGCTCGCCGTCCTGGACGGGTGTATCAGCCGCTTCCGCGTACGGAGGTTGTCCAGTAGGGGAGACCTGGTGATCGGGGACAGGGGAGTATTGGGGTAGGTCTGGTGGAGGAGCAGCCGGGTACTCCCATTGCGTCGCGCCGCTGGCGGTGAAGACGTAGAACCTACGTAGCGAGGATGTTAGCGATAGCCCGTTCGACGATATGGGGCTGGCCGACTTGCCATGCGTTGTGTTCAGGGCTCCAATGAGCTAGCCAACCTGGCGGTAGGGCTGGAGGAGCGTCTGGAGATGGTACACCCGGAGTCAACATTTTGAAGTGTGTTAGTTATGCTGTAAGTGGTCGATGATGGATCGAAGAGGGTTGGATGAACTGGTTCTTGGCGCATTAAATATCAAGCTGAGTTGCGGTATAGAGGAGGGAAGATGACAAGGCAGATCGATATCAGTAGATACTTCTTAAACAGGCAGCCGATTGTGGGACATATACGACTGCGCCAGCCGCAAAAGTGCAGGGCACCATGTAAGGGATGCCAGTGACATCGACGGTTGTTGAAGCCTGGAGCCCGAGTGAGGCTGATTGGTTTTGCCTGATTCGGTACTTGCCGCTAGTGTGGCTGTAGTGCCGAGGGGAGGTTCTCAGAATAGAGGGATAAGAGTTAGCAACATAAGGTGT
>JAVIXY010000393.1:0-18054 GCA_033030565.1 Fusarium nematophilum | reverse complement strand
AGAGTTGTTCAATCGGAACATATATATGATCCGGCAGCTCTAGGGTAATAGCTATCCAACTATGGAATTGCGAGGTTGCCTAAGGGATATCAGATATATCAGATGCATAGAGGCTAGTATCTGAATTGTTTGATCTGATGAAAATCCATATCTGATTTGATTTGATTGATCTGATTGATATATCTGATTGTTAATCTGATCTGACAGCAGCGCTGTCCCAGAGTGGCCTGGTAGTTCGGCGATGTCCATAAATCGAACGATATCGATATATTGCTGTGTGCCGCTTGCATTTCTTGACGCAGCCTCTCCTTGCGCGCCTCAAATACCTCTATGATCCATTTGCGAATCACAAGGCTCGCCTTTGGTAGGAGGGTTGTTAGACCCGGAAATACATAGAAGAGGAGGTCCCGGAAGTAGAGGTTCTCGATTTGGAAGAAGGCGATGTGACAGTAGACGATCCATCGAATAAGAAGCTCCTTAAACTCGTCAAATCGGCGTTTGAATACAACAGTGGATATGCTGTTGAAGTCGACAATCGATGGCTGTGAGGGGTCGTTCTTTTGCAGGCCTATGCTCACTAGTCTCCCTGTCGATTTGGTGTTTCGATTCGAGGTGGTCTAAGGCAGTGCAGTTGCCCTTGCCGGAAATTGGAGGTCCCTGCTGGCGCTGCTGCTGCTCACACAGATAACAGCACCAGAACTTTTTCGTTGGGTCCTGCTTCAGTTGTATATCTTCACCATACTGCCAGACAACCGATGTCCTCTTCTTAGTGTGCTTTTGGGACTTTGCTACGACACAGTAGCGAACATACTGCTTCCCATTCAGCGCGAATTCGTCAGGTTCGATCAGGATTCCTGCGGGATCTTTTGGGCGAGGACTAATATACGAGGGAGCAAGAATAACTCTGTCAGAATCCGGACGCCGAGCGCTGGTACCGCCGAAATAGCTGGAGATAGTGGCCATGGTGTAGCTGGTGAGTGGACTGTTTAGACACGTCTGCCAGAGTAAAAGGACCGCTGTAGACGCGAGCGACGCGGTTTCCTCCATGTTTTTGCTCCCGCCTCTCCGTGCGCGTTGGTGGTAGAGAGAAGCTGGGCGTCTCGTGGTTGTGTGCGACGAGAGGCTACGTCACGATCACCAAATTAGGCTTAGATCTGCCCATATCAGGTTAGACCATTGGAGCTCCAGGAGCCTGTTGCCAATCAATCCAATCCAATCCAAATTTTGGGAACATGAAATCCAATCCAGCCATTTTCTGTCCACTCCAGTCCAATCCAAATTGCCTCCAATCCAATAAGATCACTGGGCGCGACCGAGGGAAAGGCGCTGTGGAACATGCGGCAAGACCGGGCATAATGCAAGAACGTGTCAGGTAGTTATTGACACATCTGGAGAAGTGTATAGCAATTAGTTTCAATTGATTAAATGGTTTATTGTGTTTTTATAGTAATTTCTGTCTTAAGGGTTGAGATTTCTGTTCAATCCACTTGTCTGTTCAACGCGCTTATCGATGGCGCCCGCAATTACGTCGTAATTGTTGAAAAGGAGACCCTGCGCAATTGAGGGTGGTCATGTGACCTTGCCGAATTTAGGAAAGAAAGAGGGGAAGCCGCGTATAATAGGAAGTGGCGATGACCTCAGACAGATTGAATACAATCACAACACAATAACCTCTCAACCAATTGAACAGAGTCATCACGGTGCATCACGTGCTTTCCGACAAGAGTACCCCGCAGTTTTAGACAACAATCAATCAACACACTGCTGCTCATCATATTCACTTTAAGCACGCTCAGTGCGACAGATAGTTCACTGTTGACCGATGTAGACGCTGCTCGTACTTGTAATGGAAAAAGAGTGCTTGTGTATATTGCGCCCATAAGCGGACGCGCCCCTAATTTTCCTGGCGTTCATGTGCCCCGGATAAGCAATTGGATAAGTACCGTGCTAAGGGAGGTCTGGATCAGAAAGGGGACACGACCAAGCACCGACATGTCAAAGTTGCTGGCCACCTCCTGGTGAGGTGTGGCACGGAAGCCTAGGAGCCGCGCATTTGAGCCCGCCAGACGCGTGTCAGCTCTTTCCCCTTCTTGTGTCTCTTGTGTCTCTCGTAGAGAAAGTTTGCCATGGCGGCTCCTCCGATGGTTATCGTGACGGCGCCGAAACTGAAGACAACGTCGGTGACCGCACCGGCGAGGGCTTCACCCCCCAAGAAGCCGGCGCTGCCGCCTGTCAACATGGCCGGGATCGTGATGTCTGGGTTCCAGCCCTCCCAGCGATCATTAATCTGCTTCTCGTTGAGGTTGACGACGATGCTACGGAGGAGCCAGAACGCAAACTCTTGGCAGTTCCAGAGGAAGTTATCGAACTTGCTGTTGAAGAGCTCGCTCCATATTCGTTCGGCTGGAGGGTAACAAGACGACTCAGCAACGAGGCCCAACTTCAGACAACGCTATGGGACCGTTTCTATAGCATCGGGCTCGCCACTTACCGCATTCTCGGATCTTGTCGTCGGGCCAGTTCGTGACGCATGGACCCATATCCTGCTTGGTGTACACAGACTTGCGCTCATCCACCAGCCTGAGCCAGTCGGACTTGGACCTCATGAAGAGACCGTGACTCGGGGGCCCGGCGGATGTCTGGGCAACCTCGTAGCACGTGTCGCCGACGCAGACGGCCCAATGGTTGATCTCGGCATTCAGCCACTTGTTGAGGATGGGGACTTTGGCCAGAGAACTAATCGGCCTACGAAACAGCACCACATCCCTTTGCGTCGTGCCGATGGCCGGTCTGGTGGAGTTTTGGCCCATGTCGCGAATGCAGTTGGCTTTACTCCGGAGCTCTCACGGTCCATGATGCAAGACGACAAACATGGGACGGTAGCAGCCTGCCGCAGGCTTAAATTAAACGACCCAGCGGCAAACAGCCCCCCTACTTGCAGCACAAGGTCCAAGTTTACCCCAGCCTTCACATGGACACCAAAGTGTAGAAATCTGGACGGCAGGCTCGGGACTAGGCTTACGCTTGCAGAGGAAGTAAGCAGGCGGAGATGCCATCTGATTGGTCGCACAAGTCCGAGCAACCCAACCAGAGGGGTGGCCTCATTGGGGGCCGGTGATATAATGCTAAGCCTTCTATAGCAGTCACTCCCCGAATCCGTGCAAACGTACATCCTGGTGGCTGAGTCGACAGCGCAGCTCCCCTAGGTCTATCCCTATTTTTATCAGCTGGTGGGTAATTAATAACGGAGATGCCATCTGATTGGTCGCACAAGTCCGAGCAACCCAACCAGAGGGGTGGCCTCATTGGGGGCCGGTGATATAATGCTAAGCCTTCTATAGCAGTCACTCCCCGAATCCGTGCAAACGTACATCCTGGTGGCTGAGTCGACAGCGCAGCTCCCCTAGGTCTATCCCTATTTTTATCAGCTGGTGGGTAATTAATAACGGAGATGCCATCTGATTGGTCGCACAAGTCCGAGCAACCCAACCAGAGGGGTGGCCTCATTGGGGGCCGGTGATATAATGCTAAGCCTTCTATAGCAGTCACTCCCCGAATCCGTGCAAACGTACATCCTGGTGGCTGAGTCGACAGCGCAGCTCCCCTAGGTCTATCCCTATTTTTATCAGCTGGTGGGTAATTAATAACGGAGATGCCATCTGATTGGTCGCACAAGTCCGAGCAACCCAACCAGAGGGGTGGCCTCATTGGGGGCCGGTGATATAATGCTAAGCCTTCTATAGCAGTCACTCCCCGAATCCGTGCAAACGTACATCCTGGTGGCTGAGTCGATAGAGCAGCTCCCCATTTTTATCAGCTGGTGACCGGCCAGCCCTTTGGCGATCTCACCAGGAAGTCACACATCCGTGCAGCGCCCTCAGCTCACTGCTAATGGGCCGAGCCCCAATTTCGTAAGGTCGGGGTAATTAATAAGTGAGGCAACCCGGACACTATCGGCCAACATGGCTGCCTCCGTCCATAAACTCCGGTCGAACAATACTTCGTCGTGCCGCCCTCGGTGGTACCTGATGAACTCTGTCCTGACGGCCAGGAGCCTTACGCCATGTCGCCGCTGCCCATGAGAGACATGCTCCCATTCCACAGCCCTCGGCGAAATGCGGGGACCCCGGCTGAGAAAAAACCGGCCCCTCCGCCCCGCGCCTCCAAGGCACACCTCCTCCGCTCGCAGGCTGGTGCTTTCATCTACTGGGTCTGCAAGATCGGCTCCTGGTCGTACCGCGGGGCGCTCCATTACTTCACCCTGGACCCAATTGCAGACATCCAGAAGTGCCAACACGCCGAAGACGGGCTTCCCCGGCTGCTGTACGACTTTCGGTCGAGGAAAGTCGAGGAGTCCACCTTTGTGCGAAATGCGGTAGGTGGCCTGCCGACCGCCTCCCGCGCAGTGCGGCTGCTGATTCATCTAGGCCTCAATATCGGCCGCCGCCGTCATCGGCGTCTTCTCGTGGCCCTCTGTGGAGCAGAGCTTCTGGCTTGCAAAGATGTTCTGGCACTGGAGCCTGATAGCATCCTTCTTCTCGCTCGTCAGCTCCGTCCAGCAGAGGCTGCTCCGCGAGTTCCCACACGACGTGCCGACTCCCTCGGCGCTCGCCGATGTCTACACGCAAAAGGTCATGAGGGCCTGTCTAAGCCTGGTCCTATCGTGCAACCGAACGGACGACCAAGGCCGGCACAAGTCCAGCCTGCAGATGATCTGGGTCTGGCAGAGCCCGATGATGCTCATGAGCTATGCGTGGCTGCTGTTCTTCCTGGGCTACGCCCTGCACATATTATCTCCCATCTTCGCAACACTGGAAGGGGATTGGAGCCGTATGACAATTCCGGTCAGTTGGTCTTGCTAACGCAACCCATGGTCCAACAATCCATTCTGCATTGGATCCAAGCTGACGTGACTGCAGATGGCTTCCGTTACGGCGGCTTTATGTCTGGCCATGTTTGCAAATTTCCTCTTCTGTGGCATCGTGACACGACGAAGATTGGACAAGGTGCTTCGGGCGAAGGTGAAATGCTCAGCTGCATCCAGTTGAGACGTGCCCAGATAGCGCTGGGCGGTAGGTGCATAATGGGGCGGGATGTTTTCGTGTTCATTCCGACAGCATCCCACAAGAAATTTCCGACATGCGTCGCACCTTGGACGGATATCCTCGTGACACCTGGCCTCGTGACACCTGGCTGAAAAGGTTCGGTTTGAGGCAGCAGCATAATTAGACGCTCCCGAACTTTTTCATAACAGCGAGAACGGATTTTTGAAACAACAGCCACTCAAGGAACACAACACTCCTGCCTGCGGTTGCAACGGGCTTCAACGGATCATAGCATCTTCCCCCGCGGTGCTTTGGCTTCCCTAGAGGTCTCGTTGCGACCGCGGGCGGGAAAAGGAGCGCGAAATTTACGAGCACGCCACGGAAAACCACGCAACCGCCGACGACAGCCACCTTGGCTGACCAACACGCACCTCCTGTGGTACGACGACGGAGCCCAAACATTTCCAACATTACCGTCCCCTTTACAGATAAACATATGGTCACATATGGGTCTTCAGCGCTTCGCCGTTCGGCCCATCTCCTCGACAACGTCTGCGACGTCCCACCACGCCGACATGCAGAACAGAACGGTATCGCCCTCCACGCAGCCGACCATCAGATACCTGGCATGCCACACAAACAAGGCCGCAAAATATCATGGATTCCAGACAGAATTGCCCACTGTCGCCCCTCTCCCCCCCAAAACAGGGTGGTAGAAGACTGGCCCCCTTCTACCACTCGGCTAACCAGAGTCTGAGGAAGCTGCGTGGGAGCTCATATACTCAGTAATTCAGCGTGTCGAAACGAGCGGAGCATTGCACTACGGGAAGCGGTTGGCGGCAGCTATGGTCGGCATCGCCAGCGGTTGCACATACGGAACAAACACATGGCCACATAGGAACCTGGCAGGAGGCAACAACAGCAGGAATGCACGAAATACAGGGTATACACAGAATCCTTGGGGCACGAGGAAGACCAACAAACAGACAAAGCCGACGGCCAGGGGGAGACTGCAGGTATCTACGGTCGCATGCACGGCGTCGTTTGACACCGACAGAGCCGCAACATAGAGGAACACAAATCAGAATACTTCGAAAAACGACAGATGGAAATCTTAGAAGAAAAACATATTGGACAACAACATATGGGGCTCTTCAACAGAGAGACATGTACCTAGAGAAGTAGAGTAGATATGGCAGGAAACCTGGGGGCGGCTGGCCTTGTTTCAACAAGAAGGCGAAGTGGGGTGCCCACAAGATGGACACTTCGGCCGTCAGCCAGGGCCTGTTGACCGGGCATGGCCGCCGGGTAATGGCGGCTAAAACCGAGTAGGAATAGAACCTGAACCTGAACCTGAACATGTCGCCTACACCGTTCTCGATCTGCGAAAACAATGGGCTACTTTGCCATTCCCAGCTTCTATTTTCCAGGACCTCCCAGGAACCAAGAACGCATCATGATCTTGTCATTCTTAAAAACAAGTAATTAAAATCCTGCTGTTACTGGGAACCTGAGGATTCTGTTTTATGACCTGAATGTCCATCCTGAATGGGTCTGCGAGGTCATTTCCTGGCATACCTCGACTTGCCTCGCGGGTTCCTTAAACCCGACGCAAACCGCCGGATGCTCAATTATTTGCACGAGCGGGCCTGACTTGGGCTGATAGGCACTGCTTTTCAGCTGGGGAGCCACCAGACACTCAAGCTGGTGGTTTAGAGGGGCATACCAAGGCAGAGCATGAGAGCCAGCAATCCGAGGTTCCGATGAGCTTTCTGTCGCACAACTAGCTTGCCCCACTACTGCTGTTGGAATGAGGCAAGGATCACGATCACCGTGAACTTGTTCACGATGAGAGTGAACGACCACAACTAGCATCAGGCAGCAGGCTGCTGCCTATGATATCGGCGGTTTTGAACATGGGTATAAGAGACCGACCTTTGTCGCTCCCTTAGACAGAAGTTCTTGCTCTTTAGATAATTCTCATCAATTGACTGGTACCGCCTAGGATGCTTCTCACAACTGTCTGACACAGATGTATGCCAAGAACGTGATCCAGGATCGGTTGCCATCTTGAGATGCGCCGAGCAGCTTCCCTTACTTTTTGAGATCTAGGATGAAGACTCTCTTAGTTCGATTGATTACGCCTAAGAGAAATCCCTTTTAGTCAACATTATACGTGTGGTGAGGAATGACGCCGTATTCTCCAATTTATTGTTGGAAGAACTGAGAGTTCCCCCTGAGCTTCAGGATCAAGATTAAAGTTTGAAGTCCTACGATTAAGGTTCAAAGTCCTAGATGGGATCATTCAAAGATATAAGGCCCCAAACGGCCTCTCATTGAGATCAAAAAAAAAAAAAACTTAACAAAAGAATAATTACAATCTTGACAACAAGAACTACCTTTTGTCAAGTGCACTCAGCATCCCTGCGTGACACAACAACATTTATTACGCATCTTCCCATCATTAGCCACGAACGACAGCCTTGGTTCGACGATTTACAAGCTCAAAATACGCCTTACACCTCGAGGCATTATCGGCCCTCTTCCGTGCGATATTAAAACCATCAAACCAGGTGCAACCGAGCTCTTCCCGGTGGCGCTAAATGAAGCTATATGCTGAGTTCTTTCCGATCTCGGTTTTCGCTATATTCTAGGCGAGATTTTTTATTATGGACAGCGTAGGGGGAATTCCACGGGACGAAACCTTATGAATATAAGTAACATGATCACGTACCTATTGTTTCGACAAGCGGGATTTATATATTAAGTCGGCATGCCGTCTCGGCCGTTGTTTGCTTTGATGGCGCCGCCGCAAGGTGGTTTCGTTGCAATTGAATATTCTAGCAGTCTCCACATAATTGATTGACTCTAGTAATTTCAGAGTATCCAGAGCCTTATCAATTACTTCCATGGTTGTCGCGTTGTGGTGAATTGAAGTCGAATGTGCAGGTACGCATAAATCCGGCGAATCACCGGATCCGGCGGATCACCGGGAAATCCCTTGCAGAACGGCCACGTCAGTCACCCCGCTCATTTCTCAGCTGATGCCTTGCAACGGACATCATACCCCATCATCTAATTTATTTCACGCCTAACTAACATCTGAGTTTCTTGTCCTCCATCCAGCCAGAATGGAAAAAGACCACGATTTGCCACGCGAGCCTTTGCCGATTGCGGTTGCATCGGGACTTCGAGGATCAAAATCAACAGCGGTTAATCCACCGCCTAGCCAAAATGCACGAATGCAAAAGCGTAAACCATCACACAAAGATGCTCTCGTCGCTCTGAGTTAGTGCCTCAGCCTCAATGTAGGATATGTTCCTAACGATATATTACTCGGCAGATCCTGAAGGAGTGACAGAAGAGACCAGGAAAATCCATCGGATTCAAAGCTTGCAAGAAATTGCTTGTGGTCTAATCTGGCTCCATTCGATTGGCCTTAAGATATTACTAGACCATCCGATTGAGACGGAATACGGCACCTACTACGACGGATTCGCATCGGTTCTTCCGCCCGCAGTATCTGAATTTGCTGCACGAACCGAAGAGCTGTTTAAGCCTCGGATGAAAGACAGGATATCAGCCTATGTTAAGAGAATGATCCGAAGAAAGACGACCCGAAGAGAAGTCGTGAACGTACTCACAAATGATGGTCCAAACAGTTACTACGAACCAATTATGATAACTTTGGCGGACCAGAACATAGACCTTGAGCCTGAGAGAGAGCAACTTGCCACCTTTTTACATATCATCGAAGAACTTCAGAAGTCTATCCGACTAGCAGCACATGAATCGTACTTGTCCAACAACATCTTAGACTCTTTGCGGGAGAAGATGGACAGCCTCGACGCCCAATATGGAAGATCTTATGCCAAATTGGATAGCAGTGGAGAGCCAAAGAAGCCCCTTGTGAATCTGACATCCGAGAACTGGTGGTATGTATAACAAAGACTGCGCGTACTTCACAAATTAATTTACCTACAGGGAGCCTGAAAAAGATCCGCATCTCAATGAAGATGACAAGTTCGCCAAAACGGTCAGTCTGGCTTATACAGGGACAAGCACAAGCGCGAGGTCCAGTCTTAACTTTATCGTGCCTCTCATTCTGCTAATCTCTGCGGTCCCTGCCGGATTTGCCTTTTATACTGGTCGTGTCGGACCAGGGAGCGTAGGTGATTCTGATTTCTCGCAGGCTATCACCAGCTGCATATCTCAGATACTCTCCGTAACGACTTTAATATGGCCAACATTACATCATCATCGGCTGAGCCGACTCGCGTGGTTTTGGGTATGGATTGGTGCAAGCGGAAGCGTACTATTTGCGACCGCAAGCATTCCGGTATACTTGTTCTTATCAGCTCGTTGGTCTTTTGGAATTGGATTCGCTGGGGCAGTCACCCAAGCTGTTGTGCAGCTACAGTTTATTAATGCGATTTAGAAGACGAGTTGAACTTGTACCGTCTAGTTATAATCATAGCAAAAGGTAGTAATTTAAACAGTTGCGACTTTAGTTAGCTATTATCATTAACGTAACTAACGTAGTTCATCACTTAGCCGGCCACATCGCGTAGCCGGTCACTTTTCTCCACCACTGAACTTCTAATCCTTACAACTTACCCAAAATAACACTCAATTGAATCCAATATATCGGAATTTGATGAATCATCTATATCTTCAGCCTCTGAGCAGGTTCTTGCATTATGACCACTCTTGCGGCAGATGCCACAAAGCCGTGCGCCCGTCTGCCGCTTTGATGGCTCTTCCTCCGCGCCTTCATCACGTCCTTCCTCCTTCACCACAACCTTTTCCACTAGAAATTGGCTAGCTTTCTCACCAGTAAGAGGTCCTGAATCTTACAATCGCGTTCTTTTGGCCCTTCGCCGCTTTCAAAGCACCTCATTGGCCTCTCGAAGTGCTTTGATCTCCCCGGTCAAAAGCGTCAGCCGGTGGCTAATACTTACTGTAGACTTTGCTAGTTGGTCGACAGATGTTAAAATTGGCGTTGGGGAGCTCCCTTGGTGTTTTCTTACTCGATCCTTTATCAGAGTTGACTGTGAAAGAGCTTCTGTGGCAGTTCGGGGCGTCTGGGAGACCCAAGGTAGAGGCAGACCGTCAGAAGTCCCAGGAGGTGTTGGCGTCCGTAACCGGATATCAAGCTTCGCAATCACAGCTTCTCGGTTCCAGGGAACTAGGCCAGCCCCCCGAAAGCCACTCTTGATGTTTTGTTCCGTGAAGGCTATCTCAAAGGCGGCCTTGAATGCAGGGAAGAAGTCGTCCTTAGTGATATGCGTAATGTTGGTCCGGGCTAGGTGTTGTTTGCATTGCGCAGCTGTGCTGGGTTAAGATGTTTTTTTTTTTTTTTTTTGAACTTGATTATATTATTATTATTGATATATGAGTTCTTCTCAAGTTTATATCTCTGAATGATTCCATCTAGGGCTTTCAGACTGCTAGACTGAATCCTGAACGGAAGGGGGATCCTCGGATTTCCAACAGCGCATGGACTATCATATGAAGCTAGTAGTATGACGAAGTATGAAATAGGAATAAGACGCTCTTAAAGCGTTGTGTTCTCGAGAAAAGGCCTTAGCTGACTCTAGTTATTACTATATTCGGCGTTATCTAGTTTTAAAGTTGAAATAAGCCAAAGAGTGTCTTTTTTAGATATATGATTTACGCGCCCCTTAATAACTCTGATCTTAATGTCTACTGAAATCCGAACCTAATATCCATGACCTATGTCAACCAATCTGCGACCGGCCAACTGATCAACAATACGTCAACGAGATCGCGATGGCTGCTTTCCGCAGAGACCTTCAACCAGGCGATCAAAGCAGCGCGGCCAATGCCTATCGGCATGCCTTCCAATACGACCAAGATGACTTTGCCGAGGAGGTTCGCAGGGGCGCTAAAAGCACCCACAACAGGCTACGAGAAATGGTATCAAACGGGGCCCTTCGGAGCATTGCGTTGGACACAAAGCTTAGCCATCTAGCGCATGTTGAACTCGCGATCTTCGGTTGCAACATTCTTCTTCTTTTGCCTGGCCTCTTTCCACCTGGTTATAATACCAATGGAAGGTTCGACTTCATTAGAGAAGAGCTTTCCTTATTGGAGGCTCTCAAAAGGAAGCTAGAGGAAGGGGAAGATCCCGTCGGCGAAGAAGCCACATTCCTCAGGGACTTACAAGACAACAACCAATACAAGGCGTGGCTCATGACCCTCGTAGTGAGCGTCAACACCTTCCGCAACGCCAAATGAGAAGATTGAAGAAGTCTTGTGGCCAGCCAGGATCTGGCCACGTAGCTGCAGCCGCAATGTTGGGAAATGGAGGTTATCGGCGTCATAGGTTTACTCGGAGGGATCGGTTCCTGGAGTCGGCGTTGGAGTTCTGCAAACCTAAAAAGTGTCGGCGCCGGGGCTCGGCGCCGGACTCGGCGGCAGATGGAAGTCTATAGGTTCAATTGATTAAACCCATCCGGTCAAATGCATGATGCGTACATCTTGGCTCGTGTGAATGTGCGAATGACAGTAATTTCAACAGTAATTTCAACAATAACTTGATGAATTATAATTCAACAAACCTTTCTCTATCGTTTGATATACTTTTTGTCCCCCGAATCGTTGTGGTGGGGTTTTGGTGCTTCAAAATGTCTCTTCTGGCCCCTTTCGTAACGCAAAGGTCAACCTGGACCAGATCGATCTTGTCCTTCTTTTTGATCTCTTTGCGCTACGACTTGTATCTAGGGCACATCTCTTAGTAGCAATTGAGCTTCCATTGACTACGATTCCTCACAGGTCGCGTGTTAGGATTGACTGTCAACAAAAACGTGTGTCAAAGTGAATGCCAGCCAACAAAAAGCCGAGTATCCCTGTCGCTGGTATAGTGTAAGGCCCGTCTGGCTACTGTCAAGAGGCAAATTCGTCCCAGGATTGACAACCCAATATAAATAGTATATTGCCAATATGGACATCCTCATATTATATTGTCACAATATGAGAAAGTCCATATCATATGGGGTATATTGTAAAATACTACTTTATTGCCATACTATTAGCAACACTGGCCATCTGCCACAAATCGCCTGGCCGGGCAGATAAGATAGTAGCCAGGTACTCGGTCACTCTCGGTTCGCGAGACGACCAGAACCCATACACGGCCGAGCTGAAGACGATAGCGATGGCACTTCGACGTATGCCCGACGGACTTCGATGCCAAGAGCTCACGGTACTATCGAGCAGCCAGTCATCCCTAAAGGCGATTACACGACCACGACAGCAGTCGGGTCAGGGCACCATTCGGCAGATCTATGATCACATCAAGCGACTGGGAAAGGCAAATAACAGGGTCAAGATGATGTGGGTACCGTCCCGAAGCGATGAATTTGCCATGGGCCACATGGCAAAGAGGCAAGCTCGAAGAGCAGCCGCGGCAGAGCGCACACCGGAGTCGTTACCATACCAGGCTCGCTCCACTCGGACCAGATTGGCGAGGTTGCAACTGCGGCAGCAAGGGACACTGCCCGACAGAGTAGGCGGCTACTCCAAGAGGATCGACAAAGCTTTTGTCAGGCAAACACACAGAAGCGCTATACGATGGACTAAAGAGAGAAGAAGAAGACGTGCTCTCGCAGCTCCGTACGGGAATGGCGAGGATCAACAGTTACCTGTGCAAAATAGGCGCGGTGGAGTCGGACATGTGTGACTGTGGACAAGCAGCCGAGACGATGGAACATTTTCTGATCCGGTGCGCAAAGTGGGAGGCAGAGCGTGAATGCATGCGACAGGTTGGACAAAACATGATGGGAAACCTTTCGTTCTTTCTGGGAGGCAAGTCGACGTCGGATGGGCAGAAATGGGCACCTGACCTACAGGCGGTGCGGGCGACGGTCAAGTTTGCAACGGAGACGGGAAGACTGGGAGCGAATCGAGGGATATAACATACTAATCATCGAACCTAGGAGATACTAACATCCAACAGCCTCAGGTTGACAGACCATGCTTCAGCTGCTGAAAATAGGATGCTGAACACTTGGAGAAATCGGCCTGTCATGAATCATCAAGCGAGTCGAGACCACGAAATATGAGAGGGGAAGCGTGTGGCTTTGGGAGATCGTGGTCAAAGTGTCAGGAAAGGTAATTAGCCTGGAGAGCGAGGTGGCATTGTGAAGCTTTATCTTCCTGGGCGTAATACATTTCATTCACTCAACGCAAAGTCTCCCACAGCACTCTCAAGAGCTGAGCTCTACCAAGAACGCTAGTCCCCAGTACCACGGTTACCACGGTCACTGTCAAGCTACGACGCATTTCCTTAAAGGCCAAATAACCTAGTAGTGGCATTACAATGAACTAAAAAATTAACTCCTATTTACAGATACCACCCAATCAACAGATACCCTTTCAATCAATCGTGTCATTTATTTCTTCTTTTCGCCGGTCAAGGAGCTGATGACATCTCCGTGCAGCCACGCTCCGTTAGCTCGTCAATCTATGAACAACGCAAAAGGGGCATACAAGAGGACCTACCAACTTGCCGACCAGGCCAAGCATACCATTGAGCAAGAGACCGACGCCAGCGATGATCTGGAACAGAGGTGCTGCGAGGAGAGCCCAGAGAGGGTTGAGCTCCTTCTTGGCAAGAGGCATACCCTCGAACTTGCGCCTGGCCTTATCGATGGTAGTGGTGACACTACCAGTAAGCTGTCGATGTTAGCGAATGCTTATGGAAGAAGAACCTGCGATGCTCACCTCCTTCAGCAACTCGGCGAGGTGGTACTCCTCAGGAGTACCCTCGGCGATCGCCGCCTTCTGCTTCGCGTTCCTCTGGATGCGGCCGTCGGGATCAAGACCTCGGATGACACCATTGGTTTCGGCTAGGATCTTACCACCCTCCTCTATCAGAGGCCGCACTTGCCTGACGAGTTCATCCTCATCACGCTCCTTCTTGAGCTGGGCCTCGCAAGCGCTGATATCATCGTTAATCATCTTGCAGATGGGCCGGATTTTATCTTGCGTCTGGTTAATGTTGTAGGCTAGCGCGCTGGCGAGCTTCTTGTCCTTCTCGACCACCTCCTTCCTCTTCGCCTCCTCCTGCTCAGCCCGCTCGCGCTGCAGCCTCTCCTCAGGAGTCTCCTCGGGATCGGGCTCAGGCGCATCCCAGGTCTTGGCCTTACCGATGATGTTCCCACGACGGTCGAGGATGTCTCCGTCCTCATCAACATTGCAGCCCTTCAGGATGGAGTAGTCCTCCGGCTCGCCACGCTCCCACTCAGGGAGGGGCTCGGCCTTTCCAAGGACCTTGTCAAAGTCGCCCCAAATGGTACCTTGGTCGTCGCACTTCATGCCGATAAGCTTCTTGACTTCTCCTTTGATAGCACGGCCAATGAGGTTCCCTTCCTCGTTGACGAGGTTTCCTTCCTTGTCAACGGTTGTTCCCTTAAGGATGCTAAAGTCAAGGGGTTCCTTTGCGTCCTCTTCTGCTTCGGCAGCCGCCTTCTTTGCCTGTTCAGCTAACTCACCGGCGGCTTCCTTACCAGGAGCCTTAGATTTGGGGGCCTCAGACTTGGGAATCTCGCGTTCGGGAATCTCCGACTTAGGGGCTTCATGTTGAGGGGCGGCCTCGGGAACGCTTGGTACGTCTTGCTCATCCACCTTCTCGTCGACCTTGGAAGTGACGTCTTCGGGTTGCTTTTTTGTCAAGACTTCAGGCTTTTGCCCTCCAGGCTGGACTCCTTTGGCGACATCTTCTGCCTTGGAGGTCTCGCCCATTGCCTCCTCAGGGGAAACTTTGAGCTTGTCCTGCGTCTCGGCCGCCTCCTTGTTGTCTGTGGGCACATCGTGGCCCTTGAAGCTAATACCAGTGCTCCCCTGGTCCTCGGTGCTGACCTCGGGCATCTCGTCCTTTGCTTCCTCGGCTTGCTTGGGAGTTTGGGGCGTCTCGGCCGACTTGCCTATGTCATTGGCAGCGCCAACAGTGTTTCCGACAGCATCAGTAACCCCACCAACGGTGTGCCCTTTAGGCTGCAAAGACTTAGACCGCCAGACTTCTTCTTGACTGGCTGGGTTGTGTATTCTCCGACTGTTCCTCTTGCTTCTCGTCGCCCTGCTTATCCTGCCCTACTGGCAAGGCCTCGCCTAAGACATCACTGGTAGAGCTCACAACATCACCCGCACTGTTAACGATGTTGTCTACGAGGTTCTTGAGGTTGTCGGCGTCTGCGGTCTTGCCCACGATGTTGCCGTTGTCATCTAGGACATCTCCAGCATCATTCACGACGCCAACGGCGCTCCGGGGAATTGACCCAATATCGACTGTAATGGGGACGATAAGCGCCGAGCTCGGTTGTAGGACCATGAACGCACCAGGATTCTGCTGCTGTAGGAAAACGGTGTCTTTTGTCGTGTCTTTGACCTGGCTTTCGAGGATGGAGGTAGATTGCCTAGTTTCCGACATTGTTTCAAGTGCTTCAGGCTTAGGCTATTGTTGTTTTATCTGGGTATTTTCGCGGGATCGTTGTGTTAGTTCCAAATTGCTATTGTCTCTGTTGCCGCTGCATAGGTTAGCCGGACATAATATGAATTACTACTTGAGTCTGAACCACTCCCACCACCACATTGGCCACTACTTTATACTGACTACCACACCTTCAAAATAAGTTTCGTACAATCTTTCTATAACGTCAATTAGAATCATAATGTCGGTGTGAACACCACCACTACCACCGATGACACTGTGCCGCGCCCTGTTATCGGACGTATCTTGCAACAGCCATACGTCATGGTGAAATGTCTAACAGCGGGATGGTGTGTTGAGGGCAGCAAAATGACATATCAACAAACCCTCTGAGTCGGCTGAGTTTCCCACGCTGGAAAAGAGGCTTGAGGGGTGAGAGGAGGCTACTCTCTGAAGATAATCTTGTATATTTTGGGTTTATTTGTAGCGAGGATACTGGAGAGAGGATTTCTAGACACATCGCCGCACCGGAAGGTACCGAATAGGGGCTCAGATGAGGGTCTGGGCGGAAGCATCTTCGTTGGTTTCATCTCCGACGTGCGTTCTGAGCACATAATCGTACGTGAAAATACGAAAATCCTTTCTTAACCTAGATCTCACGGGTACCACATCTCACCGGCTATTAGCGCCAAGCAATCTGAAGCGCCCGTTCTGAATGGCATTGTTATGTTTTCACTAGCATATCCTGACATCATATAGAGTCTGTCTTAGAGCCATGGCGGGCGTCGAGGGTCTACTACGCGGTAGTTGATGATTAGTGGGCCGTGCTTTTGCCAATAGCTCTTGAAGCTCTGTAAAACTTCGGGGATCGTCAATTTGACGACTTCAGTCGGAGGTGATGGGAGGGTGAATCAAGATCGCTCTGTGGATATCTTAAAGCCTGACCAAGCTAGTTGTGCGTTTCTTGCTGTCATCTGTTTTAAGTTATGACTATCGCAAGTTGCAGCCTCGTGTCACCCACATCAGAAGTGCGTTTACATTTTGAATCCCGGCGCGGACGAACCGTCGTATTGCAATTTATGAAAATGACCTAACCAAGCTGCCGCTGCAGGGGCTTGACCAAACCCCACTTGAAGAATGCTCGACTACGACGTCTGATAGCGTGCCAACGCGAACCATCTCTTTGGGAATGCCCTCGAGGTCGCCACCCTTTTCTTATGATTCCTTCCTAGCTTCCAAACTGTCCGTTCTCAGGCTAGACTCTCGACCGGGTCTATCTTGCCCAGGGTTCAAAGCCCCTACACCCCACTACACATCCGAGGATATGGAATTGATGTGGATGATTAAGATCACGACGGTGGTATGGATGGGTATGTATCCATTATGGATGTGAATCCACAATGTGGAAAGGATTTCCACATAACGAGCAGGGAAATAAATCTGTTGCATAACTCAACCCCTGACATATCGCCATCATTCCCTCGAAGGTTCTGCCAGTATCTGATCCAACTGCCCGATCAATCCTGCACGTAGCCAACTGCGTAAAGTCTGGCNGGGAATAAATCCGTTGCATAACTCAACCCCTGACATATCGCCATCATTCCCTCGAAGGTTCTGCCAGTATCTGATCCAACTGCCCGATCAATCCTGCACGTAGCCAACTGCGTAAAGTCTGGCACAGGCCGATAGTTGAAGCATCTAGCCGATTCCTGAACCTCGTAACCATCTGCCCGGCCACTGAAAATAACCTCTCACACTCTGCTGACATAGGGGCCACAGCCAGTAAATCCAGGGCCATCCTACTCAATTTGGGGTACCTGAGCCGCCGAGTGTGCTAGTACTCGTATGGATTAGTAACGACTCCCGACCGCACAATGGTTCTCTGGGTCAGTGAGGTTAAGATTCCGGAGCTGCTGGCAGGTTTCTTGGAAAGATGCCGGGGCGTCCTGTTACCCATGGTACGCGGGCTGTGAGCAGGTTTTGGAGTTGCGGTTCTGCGCTCAATAGCGCTGGCGGAGCATTTCTGGGTTGCTTGGACCAGTTGGGCTTCATTTCGCGGGGCTGTGACTGATGCTTGAGCTTCGAGAACCAAACATGGCTGCGATGGCCATTCGCCATGACTGACGTCGCGATAGCTTAGGAACTTCCTGTTTTAAGCCACCCAACGTCTCATCCTTCGGGCGTCTAGTCCCGTTATGCACACCCCCACTTCCCACACTCCGAATGGTATGTAGAGTCTCCTTTCTTGGCTCCCCTCGAAGCCCTGGTCGGTTAAGTGGTGTAGACTGAAGTCCTGTCGCGAGGCTAGAATGGCCGCCTTCGGCATCAGATGGGCTAGCCGGGACTTCTCTCTCGATCGTACGAACTTGTCGGACCTTAGGCGGCTCTTTCTTTCGAGAACCACTTAGGAACCGGCAGTGAAGTAAATAGTGCAAAATACCGTATACGATATTTTTTCAACCCCACACTGCACTGGATTGTTTAGGAATTCGCTGCACTGCACGGTATACGGTATTACACTGTATTTAAGCAATATCGTATCGTAATATCATATCG
>JAVIXY010000392.1:0-12285 GCA_033030565.1 Fusarium nematophilum | reverse complement strand
TGTTGAATTGGGCCCTGTACGCAACAAGGTCACGTGGAACCCCAAGAAGGGAATTGGCCCAATTAGGCAAGAAGGAGGGGAAGCTGCGTATATCATGAGTGGCGATGACCTCAGACAGTCAGATTGAACTCAACAAGAACAACAACACAATTGTAGTCATCTTGGTGCCACACGAGCTTTCTGACAGTTCGGGCCCCTTATATACTGCTGTGAGGCGCAGTTGTGGCACGTTGTGCCTCAACTGGTTGTGTTAGAAAGCACATGTGGCATAGAGATGACTTGTATTGTGCTCTTGTTGAGTTCAATCCGACTGTCCGAGGTCATCGCCACTCATGATATACGCAGCTTCCCCTCCTTCTTGCCTAATTGGGCCAATTCCCTTCTTGGGGGGCCGGCTCCCTGCGGCTCCCGCCGGCTTCCGCGGACCAATTAGCGGCGAGAGGTTTTTCCCGTTTTGGCAGCCCGTGACACCCAAGGGGATGCTTCGGGAAGAAGTTGGCATATATTGAGATGCGGATCTTCTTTACCTTGGCTTTTTGGGAGTTTGAGCTCAAGCCTCTGAAGCCGGAGCTGGCTAAGCATGAGGAGTCGGTTTTAATGACGCGGACACCGAAGCATGTTTTATGTGAAGCTGGAGAGGACTAGATAGCCATACTAGCCGTGTGAAGGGGCCAGTTCTTTGGGATTGTAGCCTCGTGTCTGAAACGGCCTTGGTACTTCGTGAGAATTCTTACTCCAACGTTCGATTCATTTCATTTGCCCCTCATCCCGGCTTTTATCACGATTCGTGCTACAGGTTTAAGGGCCATTAAGAGAAAGGATCACGATTGGCGACGAACCCAAGGTTTGTAAGCTATCTTTCGACCTTTACTCTTTGAGCAAGCTGGGAGACCATACCCGAGTACCGGGAAACGCCTGCTAGTCCACAATACCTATTCTTTTGCTACTCTGTAGTATAACTGAATTGACCTCTCTGATTTGGAGCCTACTATTATTAGTATCCTTTGAAGGAGGTGGTGGTACACGTGAATAACAAAAAACAACGAATACTCATTCTAGGCATTAATACGTCGTAATCTAAACACACGCGCCCCCACAACAGACGTCGAGAACCTCCCCTTCCTTCATTGAAAATACCGCCTTTCTGTTTGCTGAACTACGGCAAGTTTCGTGAAGTGTTGAAGCTGAAGCCTCTCGTCAATGCATTCAAGACGAGCCTCAACTTCGCTGTCGATAAGATCTTTGCAGCGTTCAAGGCTCTCAGCGGCAAGTGAGAAATTTACGACTAAACAATCCCAAGGATGACACTTGGCCAGAGCTGCTTTGTATCACATGTGATAAACTAACGGTGCAGATTTGCGTCGGCGAGGGCCAGGATAATGGTCGACTTGTATTCGGCTGCTCGATATCTGAACCCAGGAACGTCCCTTAAAGCATTCTACATAGCTGTCACCAGTAATATCTCCAATAGTTCAAGACTTTGAGAACAATTTTAGGTTTTAAAGTCTCCTATGTTAACCTTCCTCGGAGGCCGCTCTGTTGACTCCCTCGTCGTCTTCCCTGGTGCCGTCTTAGTTGCAAGTGCGGCAGTTGGCGTCACAGCAGGCTCGACATCTAGGAACCACAATGTTACGGCACGAAGCCTCGCAGGTGGCGTTGGTGCAGGCGCTGCATTGGCGATCGGCAATATCGGAACAAGAATTATAGCACCTTCTCTTCGCGGCGGAGGTCGAGCAAGGTGCCCTCGCTGTAGCCATGTCAGCCGTCACTGGAATAATGGGGTTCTCTCTCTACGAGGATAGAAGATTGATGATGCGCATTGTACTGTGATACGGGAGAAAACTTGGATGGAGACTGTGCCCTTACATACCCTCAAGGAGAGATTCGTTAGAAATCTCGCCGGGGAGCGGACCAGCGGCGGCAGCGGCAATGATTCCGAAGAGAGAGACCAGATGAAGGACCTTCATTGTGATGGAAGAGCGGCGAGTAAATA
The DNA here is from genome assembly GCA_033030565.1 of Fusarium nematophilum. Taxonomy (NCBI): domain Eukaryota; kingdom Fungi; phylum Ascomycota; class Sordariomycetes; order Hypocreales; family Nectriaceae; genus Fusarium; species Fusarium nematophilum. Next base: position 10,292 of record JAVIXY010000392.1, on the reverse strand, counting down.
TGCGTGAAGAATTTCCAGGGAAATTAAGCTTGTCTTGATACCGATGGAAAACAACATCTAATAACCGCGGGCATAGCCTGGTTTTATACTTTCTGAACATAGACTACGCTGTACCCTCTCTTCTCGCCGTCTGGGAGGGTTTTCACTCCCTCGCTGTCGAGTTATCCCGTCTTACATCTCTTACCCCCAAATTCCAGTTGAGCCGGCAACTCCACCCGACTTTTCCGAGAGGGCTTGCAGATACTAGCTCCAAGTGCTGCAAGGTAACTTATTGATCATTCAAATTCTTCTTTAGGGCACCGGAGGACCCTCTTCCGTCTTGAACGTTATGCTAAAGAAGCTGTGGTAGTCCTGTCACGAGCCTGGCCCGCTGTGCGCTGACAATAGAGGCGGGACTAGCCCGACTGTGCCCCCCTATGGTTACAACTTAGATTTAGTGACTAGTTTACTAATCTGGGTAACCAACTCTCTCCGTCTTACGCCAGCCCCCGCGGGGGCTGCATACTCCCTCTATAGCCGCCATCAGCGAGGAGGTGGATAGTGCTAATGTTCGTCTCTGGTCTTCGAGGAAGGAACTTTCACATGAGGCTCACGCGAAGGTCTTGATGGCCCTGGCTGATCATGTAAGAGGGGATTCCATTATGGATCATTGCCCTCTTTAGCATAAAAACTTCGGAAACTCATCTCTGCTTCCAGCGGGCCGCGAGCCGTGGGTGTTCAAGCTTCCTGTCAGGACTCCAGAGTCGGCCTGCACTGTCTCGGCATACCTTATATCCGGCTTGTACAAGCGGACAGGGCAATTCATGTCCAACCGGTCAGCAGCTACACGAGGCTGCGAGCGGTATTACTCTCCGACGGCCCGTTGAGCGAGCCGGCGGCTTTAGAACATGACCGCTTCTAAAGTGGTTCTATTATCACAGCAAGAAGGGCGTCCCGGTCGGTCCCGGTGTCATTTCCAAGATTATGGCGCTCCTCATCATCCCCAATAGGTGCATCCTAGCACATGAGCTTGTCCCATAGTTTCTCTGCGCTTATCAGGCTCTCCCCGTGCAAGAGCACCAACGCCACTGACATGCAGGGGAAGGTTAGCAGAGGTGGGCCGAAACAAAACTCGACCTGAACAGACTTGAATTTGTCCCGGGCAACATTGTCGGTGCCTTGGGTAAGTCTGATAGCGCCCTGGCGTAGATTGGGGTCGTATTAAACTGACAATAAGTCTATTAGACGATGCACAAGACTGCTTTTAGTTATTAATACACGGATATCAAGTCCGAAATAATACACATAACATGTCATGGCAAAACTCATCCTTACGCACCACCCTCTCTCTTGTAGATCTAGGCCAATCAATCTTGTTGGCTTTGCCAACCTTCAGGCTTCTCTATCCCGTTGGTCTCAAAGTATCTGGATGTGCCTGCATCCTGGTCAGCATCGATGCCAGTCCACTAGAGACAGTACTCACATGAATAGCCCTTCCAGTCGAAGTTCGCCTTTGGATCGCAGTGACACCGCATGTCTAATCTCTTCTGCGATCCAGTAGGGCAATGGGTAAAGGGATTGTGCCAGTAGGCAATATCCTTGAAGAAGTGGATTTCACTCTTGTCTAAGAAGAGGCCAGTGGCGATGGAATGAACGGGTGCGTCGCCCCATCGCTCGTAGAAGAATCCGCCTGCTGGACGAGGTATTCAAAATAATCCATGTAGGCCTGGCTCCTGAAGAATCTTAGGCCTCCGACCTCAAAGTTCGACCACTGAGACAACAGATGATTAGCTCTCGATCTAAGGAACTGCGTTACATAGGCTAATATATTCTATATTGTACGCAACACAATAATCATGTTCGCGATGGGGATCGCTTTGCTCCTGTTCACATTCAGTAGAGCATTGTGTTGGAATTAGACGACTAGACCAAAAGGTAAGGCACCTTACAACAGGTACTAGTACAACACGGTCTATATCCCTTCTGACACATTGCGCAAAACGACACCAGGCAGTTTTGCCTTGAGGAACGATGCCTTTGAGGAACGAAAGGCCTTTTTTGAACGCGTTGAACGCGCCGACCAAACTTCACCCCGCAAAATCTCTCGCTTCCTATGCCTTGTGCCTTGAGGAACGAAGAGACGAAAGGTCTATGCTCTACCCTCAGCCTAGATCCGTTCTGATTTGCTCAAATTGTTCTCTCCGTTTAATTTGGCCAAAATTTATCCTGCATTTCTCGCCTCCGACCTCCTGTCCTCAAGGTGATTGGTGTCATACCATTGCTTCGCTATTGGCTATTCCCCTTTTCGTCCCCCTTCTTGTCCTTCCCTCTCTGACCTTGTGCACTCACCTATTACTCTCACCCTTTCGTTCGTCTTCAAAAAAATAGTTTTTATCACTTAATGCTTTCATTGTGCTACCGTCTCATTCTGGTTTTATCATTGATCACCTTTCATTCGATCAGCCAGCTGAGAGCTTCCCTAACCGTCTTTTCGCTAAGCAGTTCCAGCCTTGTCTCCGCAAGTGCCATGTCAGCGGGGATCGTATTACCAACTAGGTCCCTCTCTCGAGCTTTCGACACAAGCATGATCCCGTCTAGCGACGGGCAGCGCGACAGCTGCACGTATAGACTGTATGGGTCGCACTGGCTGGGCACCACCTTACCATCGATGTTTGTCGTCCTGGTCCCCCGCAGCTCCAACGCCACCCGGCTCAGTATCCTCCCTGGGACCTTATAGTCGGTGCATGCAATGCTGGCGTGCACGGTAAACCCTTTCGGGTGACGTCATGCTACTGCCACGGACGTTTCCGCCGGCATTCTATCCTGATGCTCATCGGCGTCAGCAAGATCGTCCCGGGCGGCATGCCGACGAAGTGGAACCCTGCTGTCGTCTCAGAGGCTAAAAGGATCCCCGCCGGCGGCCCGAAGTGGAGTATGGTGTCGGCCGAGACCTGATATCCTGGAGATGCCTTGTCGACGATGACTTCCAAAGCCGTGTAGCTGGCCCCGTTGACGAGCTTGAGGCCTTGGTGCGTGTTTTGGTTGACGACGACGGGCATTCCCGGAACGAACATGAAGATGGCCGGCACGGGGATGGCGCTGTCGTCGCCATGATTGAGCATCATGAGGGCCTCCTCCTGCGTCGGCTGACCGTCCTTTCACTTGTGATTGGATATGAAAATGCGCATTGTTGCTTGGTGCTGCCGCTGGAAGGCCAGAGTGGCTTCCAGGCTGAGGTTCCAGCGGTTCCTGTTGAGCGGCGTGACGACAGTGATGCCCGACTCCCAAGGGATCCGCTTGCCTTCTTGGTAGCACCGGCTGTTGAGAAGGTCGACATCCGACTGGTCCTTAATTCCAAGCCGGATCCGCGTCAGCAGAGCACGCAGTTCGGGGTCGCCGGCGGCGCGGACCTGCTCATCCAGCGTGACAACGGTGGTGAACCTCTTCCACAGGCCGTGTGCCTTATCGTGCTGGTGCCTCTGCTCCACCTTGAATGAGTTATCGTTTTCCCACGCGACGGCCGCGCTGGGAAGCAGGATCGACCTTTCCTGCACAGGTCGGAACTGGTGGAAGTCGCCACAGAAGAGGACGATGGGGACGCCGCCGAAGTCCTGTGCTGAGCCTCGAAGCCGGCACAGCTGCTCATTCACCATGTACAGAGTACGCGCGCCGAGCATGCTGACTTCATCGACGATCAGCAGATACTTCTCCTGCCAGTCCATTCGCGACGGTCCGTTAACATAACGATCGGACGACTTGGAGGAGCTAATCCCATCGACACCTTTGTCTCTGCTAGAACTCATGCGTGATGTGTCCTTTGAGAAGTTGCATGCTGAGTGGATGGTGATGCCGTTGATTCGCGCCGCCGCGGTCCCCGAGGTCGCCGTGACCAGCAGTCGGTTCGAGATACCCGCACTTGTGAAAAGTTCCATAAGCACCTCGATGACCCGTGACTTCCCCGTCCCACCTTCTCCGCCAAAACTGGCAGAGCTGAGGATCGGCCGGGCCTGTAGCTCCCTCACCGCTCTGGATGAGGTCGAGTTGTCGGTAGATCAGCAGAAATGCAACCGATTGCTTTCTGTTCAGTGTGAAGCGCTCTGCGAGCTGTCTTCTGGCCGCCAGGAAGGTAGTAGATGGTCCGAAGCGAACTTCGGCTGTCGGAAAGATGCTCGGTCTCCCCTCCTCGGGCTCTGCAGTGGTCAGCTGAACATCCTGCTCCCCGAACCCGTTCAGCACACCATCTGCGGCTGCGTTGCGGCTGGTCGTGTTCCAGTCAATCACACCCTGAATTCCCTATATCAGTGATGCGTGGAGGGCGAGGGGGTTGAGGGCGCCGTGAAAGTCTATCAAATTCGAGTATCGGCCAGAAAATGACAATTAAAATCTGCCAAAATTCAACCATAGCAGATAAGCATATAAAAAGTAGATCAAATAGTAGCCCTAAGCGTAGTGAATAAATTAATAAGTATCAATCACATTTTAATTCCGATTCGCGCTCTATATCCTCCTTTCCCTGCCATATTTCATGGTCAATCTACTCCAAAACTCAACCCACTAAATAGTTGCTTACGAAATAACGTTACACCCTTGTCCGTGGCTTAGAACAGCGACCAATGGCGTTGCGAATAAACGCGGATGGTATCCTTATCGTCCTCATCGAGCCAATATGATCGAGAAAAAACGCGGACGCTCGCCCCACTCTTCACTCCCAACCCGAGAGGAAACACGAAGACACGTGAAGCTCAGGGTTGGGAGCGGAGCCATCCATCTCCGTCATCAGCATCGGTCACACGATAAGGTGCGATGGCTTCACTGCTTCGCCTTCCTACCGAGGTCAAGGTTCTTATTTTGCAGGAACTATCACCAGAAGATCTCCTTCCTATCCGACTGACATGCAGTCTATTTCGCGATGTAGCGACCCCTCTATTTATTGACTCTTATTTCAAGACGCGCCATATTATGTTTGAGAGGCGAAGCTTGAAGACGCTCCTCGACATATCGGAACATGTCAGTTTTGCTTCATACGTTCGCACGATAGAGTTCAATCTATATCACCTGCTACCTGTCAATGAACTCGAGGAGATTGAGCCTCCATTCAGTCCATATGAGAAGATGCTGGAGAGAATAGCACTTGGGAGTGAGGGAGCCAAAACTATCGGTAGCACGTCACCACAGAACGACCGCCTGAGTGGCTTAGAAGTTGACGCATATTATTCACAATGGAACGATCAGGAAGAACTGATGAGAACTGGATTTGCCCTCGATTGCTTAACGGCGGCCATGTCGAACCTCACGCAATGCAAAAATCTCATCTTTGATGACGCTCATCGGCCTTGGGGCTTGGACCGCATGGAGGAGGTTATTGGGATTTTACCCCAAAGATCCCTGACATTTGAGTCGGGAGCGAGCGTCCGTTTCGTCCGCCACGTCCTAGATATTGCGCTTGCTGCCGCAGCCACCAGCAGGCTAGAACTTGAGGAGATCGACATCAGCCCCGGCTGCCTTATGGAAAACGCCAACCGCGTTGGTCCGGACATGCTTCCTCGTCTATCAGCCCCCATCACTAGTGTTCGTCACCTGCATCTTGTTCTCGATTCCGAGTTTTCTGATTCGGCTTACACCTGGGGCTGGGAGACTACCCTTCTTCAGTTCGTCGATTCATTCCCAGAATTGACACACTTCATGCTTGAATTCGAGAACCGAGACGATTTTTTCCGGTTCTCAGAGGCTTCGCCAGGCATACAAATCCCGAGATTGCAAAGGTTCATGATTGGCCTAGTGGATTGTTCAGGCGACGACCTGGCAGATTTTCTCATCCGCCATAAGGGTACGCTTCGGGAAACCTGTTTCGACAATATCAATCTGACTGATGGCCCTATGGCCTGGCATGACCTTATTCGAAAGATCCATGATCAACTAGACATCACTTATCTCTCCATGATCAATTGTATGGCGGAGGAGAGATATACAAACCGGCGAGCAATTAGAAGCTACTGATAGACACGGCCTCACCAAGATCATAGATAAACTACCGAGGCCACAATAAGTATCTGAATATCGCTGCTATTTCTTTTAGTATTAATAGTGCCTTTAGCAGAAAGGAAAGCACAGTAACACCTACAGCCAACTTCAGCAGTTAGCATTATCCGCGTAGTTCACCCCTGCCGCTCTGCGCCACGTAATTTTAATCGTCTATTTCCTTACACGGCATGCTTCTTCATTAGCAACGCAAAAGCAAATAAAGCATAACGTACTTGATAAGCATGCCGATCAGACAAGCATGCCGATCAAAAATCTCAACCTCTAAGATAAAAATCGCCATAAAAACACAACAAACCATTGATCAATTGAAACTGCTCACTATACTCTTTCTCCAGAGGTCTCAATCACTACCTGACACGTTCTTGCATTATGCCCGGGCTTGCCGCATACTCCACAGCGCCTTTCCCTCGGTCGCACCGACCTTCCTTGACCACCACTTTTCGACGATTCGGCCACTACCCGCGCACCAACATCCATCTGATCAATTGCTTGCCTTCCTTCATCTACTGTCATCACCCCTCTTTTCTGTAGGCGGGTTCTTTTTGCCCTTCGGCGCCGGCTTAGTATCTCATTCGCCTGTCGAAGGTCATGCACCTCTGCCCTTAGCAATGCCATCTCATGCATAACCGCCTTTGTTCCCTTGGAAAGAGACTTCAATGCTTCAAGGATTGACTCTGGGGAGCTACTTTGATGTCTTCGGATTCGTCTTTCAAGCCATTCAGATTGAGATTCAGCCTCAATGATGGTCTTTGGGGTCTTTGAAACCCAAGGCGTAGAAGGCACGGCCACCTCCTCAACCGGCGTTGGAGTCCGTAGCTGCACATCAAGCTTCGAGACCACACTTTCTGGGTCAAGAGGAACAAGCCCGGCCCCTCTAAAGGCTGCTTTGATATTTCTTTCTGTCATGGTGGCTTGAAATGCAGCGTAAAGGGCCGGAAAGAACTCAGTCTTGGAAACGTGGGTTATAGAGCATCTGATTAGATGCTCTATTTCTCGACCATACGCCTTCTTAAGCAGGCTAAAGCACCCGACATCAAGGGGCTGAAGCAGATGAGATGAATGAGGCGGCATACAGAGCGTGATGATATTGTTCTCCTCGCAATATATCTCAAAGTCGGCTGAGTGGTGGCTTTCGTGCCCATCGAGGATCAGAAGACGATAGGGACCCGTTGATCGGTTGGCTGTACACCGGTCAAAGTGCTTTAGCCACTCAAGACCTATCTCGTTATCGGTCCAGCCATTTTGAGTCGTAGCAATAACCCAATCGCCCGGGAGGTTGCTTTCTCGGTACCAGTTGGCGAGGTGATATTCGCCCGCACCTATGATAAATGGCTGGATCGCTCGGCCTTCCGCATTGATCGCCTGAATCACCGTAATCCATTCCCGGTTTCCAGGCTGCACTGCTTTTGGTCTTCCACGCCTTTCTGAACCTGTGACGACCATTCCGCTTGCAATAAGGCCCATCATAAAGCCGGTCTCATCAAAGTTGTAGATATCGGCGAGGGTGATACCATATTTCGCGATTGTGTTCTCTACGAGCCTAAACCAATCGCGAATAATAGCCGGATCTTCGCATTTGGCCCTCTGATAGTCGTATTTACGAAAAAAACGCGTCTTAAGCTCTTTGTGCCGCTTGACGAAGTTTCTAGCCCAGCGCTTGCCGACAGGTGACGCGTCGCGGTCGGCGAGCAATCGGTTGGCCATTTCTTCAACACCACGCAGTCGCGGGGGGAATCCTCGCGCATCTAGGTCGAGAATGAACTGAACAATGATTTGTTCCTCTAGATCAGATACTTTACGCGATTTAGGGATCCAATCGCAACGCGCAGATATGCCATTATGTCGGGCATGGAGGGTGTTATAGTTGACCTGGTAGAGCTTCGCGGCGCGTCGGATACTTAATCTTGGGTCATTTCGATAGGCTTGAAGCGCAAGAAGGATATTAGCCTCTCTATTTGACTGAGACATTTTGTGTGGTTGAGAATTAATTGATCAAATGGAATAGTTGTAGGATAAGGTATTTTTGATCGGCATGCTTGTCTGATCGGCATGCTTATCAAGTACGTTATATGAAACTTTATGCTACCGAATATCAATATCTACGGTCTAAATAAACAAACAAACAAATAGACAGACCATAGCGTGTTTTCTCTCTGCCAGCTAGCTATTTATCATTTAGGTAAATACATATAACCATCGCGCTGCAGTCCATTAATCTCTTCGCAAGAAAAGATTTTTTATACGCCATTATGGGTCGCCGTGCACTATCAGCACAAGAGAAAGCAGACAGGGCTGCTCGTAAGCGAAGCCAGGGAAGACAACGCCGCGTGGATGCCCGCCGAGACAACCAGTCCCACCCATATCAATCCCAACCCGCATAACACCAACACCGTTATAGACACTCCCACGAGCAACTTACCTATAGAAATAATTACAGGAAGAAATACAGCTCTTAGTACGTATCCTTGCTTATTTAAATCTCCTCTTTACCTTGCAAGACTAAGCAGTAATGTTTACCGATAGATACTGGAAGCTAGAGCGATGATGGATTTACCCTAGACCTGATAATTGACGAACAACGACCAACCTCTGCCGCTCCTCAAAGAAGCCGAACCCCACCCGCTAATCGATCGATCGTAACGACGCACGAGCCGATAGTACAAGCGGATGAAACAAGCCTGCGACCGGTCACACCTACACGACCGATCAACGAGCAGACATGCCCCTGCCCTGCTTTTGCCATAGACAAGATCCTGAGACCATAAATAATCAGGGTCCGGCGATCGTAGAGGATGGTGCGGAACTCATCTCCAGAGTCGACGCCTCAGCCTCGACGTTTCCCACACAAGACGAGCAGCAGGGTGTTCCTAGACCTGGTCGTCCCCAGATAAGCCCCGCCGTGTCACCGCGTGAGCGAACGCGTCTCCGCGTCCAACGACATCGCGACCAGCAGCACCTCACAAGGGCACAGCAGATCGTTCAATGGTTTGCGGGCTCGCAGGAACTACTCCCACCGACGTCGGAATTCTCTGCCCTGACCTTGCACGATGACATAGCCTGTCCCTCGGTTCCTGATGAGGTTCAGGCTGGACCGGATTATACTATACCAGATGACCAGTCTGAACCCGAACCTGAGGCTGAAGCAATACTCATCTCTTCGTCTTCTAATCACTATCATCATCATCCTTCTGTCTACGTAGAAGAAGATAATGACGGGGACGGTGCATCTGAGAGCTTCGGGTTTGACAATTTCCATGATGCCGTGCCAGACGCATCGCCTAACTTTACTCGGCATGGCAGTCAATCACCTCAGCGCAGAAGCTCTACTCTCTCGTCAGCGCAAAGCCCCCCGGTCTCATCATCATCATCGTCATCCGACCCATATTCCATATCGTCGGTCGGTGGAGATGAACCTATCCTCAGCGGTTATCTTCAAGCGATTAGTGAGCAAGACATAGCTGGTGGGCCTGATTTCTTACGCGCACAGAGCGACGTGTATAATCGCGTACTTGGAGACTTTTTTAACCATCAATGCAGCTGTAAGTCTATCGAGTGATATTCGTTTGTCTGGCTTATCTTCAACTTACTAATCCATGGTCTCAATCATCAGGTCCAAATTCACGCGAGCGTGCCGAGCCAGAAAATACCCATACTCTCCAGGAACACGTCGAGCCCATCAGCCGTTCCCTTCCTCCCTTGCCGGCCATCTTTGCAGAAAGCGATCAAGCTTGCGATCCTCGTGCTTCCTTTCCACAATGGCACAGCTTCCTCTCCGACCAGCCGACTGAACCACTGTCCTTCCGCAAGACACAGGCTTCACTATCCCAAGACGCCGTGACCGTCGCGCGACAGTGGGATGTTGACAGCATCTGGCTCGGGGCAAAGAGTCTTTCAGCCATTCGAGCCCCAAACCAGTTTCGACTCTCTTTTTTCCCACCTCATAAGAGTAACATATCCACCAACCAAGTCATCCAGCCTCATGGCCTTGACCTAGCACACACGCGGCACACTTGTATCGGCTCCTTTACCACGGCCGGTGTCCGCTTCTCCGCCTTCGTCTTCTCCCCTAATGGAGCCCGTTCACAGACACGGGCTTCCGCAAGCAGTCTCTCTCTCGCACGGTTCAGAGATCTCTACGACGAGATCATACTCCCGGCCGTCTACGAAACAGTTCCCGATCACGCACGCCAAGAAGTCCCCAGCTCGTATGACCTAATCTACGCAAAGTCTCGCGCCTACCAGGAAAAGCCGGGTGCTGGCCGATGGAGTGC
>JAVIXY010000391.1:0-18239 GCA_033030565.1 Fusarium nematophilum | reverse complement strand
GCTAGTCTTATCGTTGTGGATCTTGCTAGATGCGGTGGCACATCTGGTCTGCATTCTCTTTCTGTGGCCTTCCGGGCTGCTGCTTTGGCTTTTGGTCCCAGCGATGTACAGTAGTAAGCGCACCAGCAGGTCCATCACAATACAATACAATTTATTACGCCCGGCGGCTTGTTTTGGCCGAAAGGGCACTTATTACTAATGCATACATACGTTGCCTAATTTTCGTCCTTGTCTCCTCGAGCCCATGCTGTGTCACACACTGCCCAAATTGTGTCCGCATTTCCTCAAGCCTATACTGTACCTCACATCCACGAGGGAGATCAGGCACCGCCAATGGACAGCGATCGAACCGTCAAGAGTGATGACGTGTTGTAACCCGCGTGCGAACGGGTTGCCCGTCGATCAATCACATTTTCTATATGCCACAAAGCGGGGCCGCCATAGAGCGCGCTAAGTCGTTTATAGACTAAAGGCGCTGAAGGCCTTTCGTTCTAACGGCGCCATATTAGCATCCACGCGATGAAATGGTTAAAACTTGTTGGAATAGTCGCCGCCACTAGCAAGGCTGTCATCTCCTTTCATGCATATTGGGAGAGATCATTGCCTCACCTCGACCGATCAATCGAACGACTCTCCACCCACACCGCTGTGTTAGACGGATTCATCCGACGCCAGCCAATTTCAACCCGAGTTAGAAGAAGTGACAAGGCGGGTTGAAGGGAGTGAATAGATGAAGGGCTTCGAGAGGAGGGTGGAGAAGCCAGAAGAAGGCGAGAGAAGCAGGAGACGGTCAGGGGTATAAAAGGGACAAATGCTTCCCGGATTTTTAAGTGACTAGCTGGACCATGGGCTCATGAGGCGGCTGGCGGCTGGGTATGGACAGGGGCTGGAGCTAAGCCTCACGCACAAGCCTCGACCCTGCTGGACGTCAAAAGCTCAAGTAAACGACACCTGCGACGATAGGGGGGCCACATCGCAGACAACCACACGGCACACATGGCTCTTTATCCTTTCTATTCAGTTTTCCCGTCCGCTTGCTATCCTGTTGCCATCCCCTTGCCCTTTCCCCACGCACTCACTGCTTCATGCGGAAGAATAAAAGCTCATACTAGCTGGCTGGTATGTGCCGTTTCTAGGTGGCTGGTCCATCTTTTATCGTCCGTTGCTATTCTTTCCCTGTCACCTCGGCCCCTTGTTCTCTCCGCCCCCCTTCCCTTGTCCCCCTTCCCTGTCAATGTTTCCCCGCCATGGAAGACCAGCGGTCTAGGCCGGCCGGATGGATGCGCTGTGGGAGGGGTAGTTCCCGTTCTTTACTTCCATTATCCGTTTCTTTTCTTTCGTTTTCTTGTTTTTCTTCATGCTTTGTGCCCGAACCGGCTCCTTTACCTCGTCATATCTGCCCTTTCTGCACCGTCTAGCTCCCAAGGACGCCATCTCGCCCCTCCCGCGACACCGCTATATAAACACGCCGGTCGACACGTTGAAAAGTGAGTTCACATTCCTATTGACTCTATCTGTCTATGGCTCCTGACACGCAACACTAGCGGAGACCACCAGGGACGCTCCATATCCGATCTCGACTGCCTTATCGAGCTTTCTCTTCCCGTCGACTCGGGCCCTTTGCAATCCTCCACCGGCGGCAGCTACGGCGATGTTTGGACACTGGACCGACCGCAAACCTGATGTGTCCCTGGTTGGGAAGCAAGACACTGGGAATCATGACACTGGGAAACACGACACTGGGAAACACGACACCGGAAACACGACACTGGGAAACTTGATGACGTTCGCTTTGCTATTCCATTGTCGGACCCTTTATCAACTAGCCGGTTTCCGCCTATATGATGGGTCCTTGACTGGATACGCTAAGAGGACGTTGCTGAGTTGACCTGGTCAACGCCGATCACAGCCATTTGTGGCCACCAACACTGCCACTCACGTTAGTACGTTAAAGTCCGTGGTCTTATGAAAAATCACCACCAACTCTTTTATCTACAGCACAACTACCTCTTGCAGGTCTTAAGACCGGAACCCATTTCATTACCGATATTGCACTGCCACCCTTGATCACGGCCATTGCGACTACCTCACGACAACGCTTCATGTTTACACCTCGTTAACTACCCATTCTTCAATCAAAAAGTCAACATCCCGACCGGCGCTTACAACCAAGTCTCCCTATCAACAGACAAGGCGGAAACAGGAAATTTGCTTTTGCCGGGATTGCGGGTGCAATATTGACAGGTCGGCAAGGACACTGTCATTGACATTGCGAGTAGACGGCCTCCTGTTGTCAGATCATGCCGGCCGGGTGGTCTGGCAGCAGAGCGGGCGGACTGCTTTTTGTCTGACTCTGTCCTGTTGGATTGGCATTGCTGTACCCGGCCTCGGCCCTTGCTCCGGTTCTCCTGTGATATGGACGGTAGACGATGCGACGGGTGACGCCAACGAGCTCTATGAAAAATATCATCTACAGCGACAACGGCGCAACGACTGAACTACAGCAACCTTCCCGAGAAACCCACTGTCAGCGAATCGTCCTATCGTCTGTTTCCGGCCCAACCTTGTACTCCATGTTCTCGGCAATTGGAATTTTCTAGTTCTTTTGGCGTTCTCGCCTGGCGTTTTGGTGTTTTAAAATTCCGATTCTATCTATTCCGGTCTGCTCTTTCCCTCTAGGGTTCCTTTTCTCTACAGTTCTGCCATGCTCACTTTCCGGCGCCTTTCTCCTTCCAGGCCATCTTGCTTCTATTACAGGGCTTTCCTCTTACAACACCCTCATTTGGCTACCCTTTTCTACCCTCACACGAGTCTCACCCTTAAGGCCAGGCCGAGGCCCCTTTCTCTGTTATCGACGCCGCCTAGCCTTGATCGCCTCGACCTACGGCGGTGCAACAGAACTGAGGCAGGGCCCAGTCAGCTTGCACCGCCTTCTGGATGATGAAGTCGGGCTAGGCGTAATTGATGGCGGGGATGTGAGCCAGGGAACTGGATTGCACGAATTACCGGGCCGTCGACTCACTGCATTCTCTGGACTTTCCTACTTTATTGAAACTCGCCGGGACTTTTGAATTTCCTAAATACTCCGACTTACCTACTCTACTCCAAACTTCCCTGACCGCCGACTTTGGATTCTCGACTGCTTGCGTCGTTTCATCTATCCCTACTACAAACTCCACAGGTGCCGCATGGCCAAGTCTCACGATATTGCCGACTCCCATTACCAGCTTCCCGAGTCCCTACTATCACTCACTACTACTCACTACCACTCACCACCAATTACTCCTACTTACACCCCACTCACCATCGCCCACCGTCACTCATCACCGCTCACTGCATCCTCCGCTAACTCTGGAGCCACCAAATCACCTGATCACCAGGAAGGCCTCAACTCACACCAACCAACCGACTTATAATATCTGACCGTCGTGGACATCAGTTTCATAACGTCTACTTTCCACTTCATTGTCGGACGCCTCGTCTATTAGATGACTTCTCATCTGGGGCGTGGGTCATTGACTGAAGGGGTTCACGTGGACGTTGTCGAGTTTGGATCGGTCTATTTGTCTGACCGACCTGACGGTAGGATTCAAAGACAATGACCAACACTATTACCGATGCCATCTCTGAAGCACCAACAATATCACCCACGCAGTCAATACTTTCACCAACGCCGTCGCTCACGCCATCATCAACTTCAACGCTGTCACCGATTGTCCTGACTAAGTTCGAGTCCAACAAGCTGGGCTACTATTTGTAGAGCCGATGTTATGCTAGGTGTTGCTCACGGTGGGCCGTTCATCAACAGACCATACCGGCCGGGTGGTCTATTGAATGAAGCTCCTGCTGTGAGTGATATCTAAGACGGCGCCAACTCGATCGACGTGCTATCAGTGACCACAAAGAGAATATCTACGTCAACATCGCCAACATCAACATCAACATCAACAACATCATCGACATCAACATTGACATCATCAACATCATCAACGCCATCACCACCACCAACACCACCATCATCCGTGTTGAGCCGTCATCACCTCCGCTTCGTTTCTTTCTCCCCTGACCCTCGGTTCATCTAACGGCATGTCCCAGGGATGCCGCGGATTCTAATGACTTGTATTATAGGTGCCATGCCTTGGCGATGTGAGACAGAAGGCTTGCTGTCTCTCGTGACTGGTCCGTTCTGGGGGCTCAAGATCATCTTTGGGTTTCAAATAGTGGCAAGCCTCGCATTGTGGGTCGTAGGGCCTAAACCTGTGTGTTCTGGGGGTCTGGACGGCCACGTGCTATTCCTAAACGATAATATTCTTTGTGGGTTCTGGGACTTTGCAATGGCTATGCGCTATTAGTCTGTGTCTTCTGGGGGCGTGGATGATCGTGTATCATCCAAGAGTGACCATAGTCACGCTCTGGGATCTGGGGGATAGGGTTAGTGGAGATGACCGTCATGTCATCCTCTCTGATCTTGACTGGGTGGGCAGCAGAGTGCGGGGACGCCCAAGCTCCTTGCCTTTCCTGATCAACATGACCCTTTAAGCGCGCATGTGGAGTTTGGGCGATTGTCACATCACCCACTAGCCAGGAGATCTTGAGTGTGCGGGGACGCCTGAACCTCTTGATCTCCACTCTATATCGTCGCTGAGCTCGATCTGGGGGACGTTCCTACTTGACTTCTCGATCACCGCACAAGGACGCCATGGACCTTGTGCACTGGAACTTTGGTTGGCCGTCACGTCATCTTGATTCGGATGGTAGCGGGATCTTGACCATACGGGGACGCCTGAGCGTCTTGATCTCGTATACCATCATTCTATTCGATTTTCGGGGCCTTATTCTCAATGCCAATGGTATTGAAACTTAACTGACTTGCCTCTCACCTGCCCTGGGGGTTTAGATGACCATGCATCATCTATCAGTGACTGCTGTCACACGGCACGTTCCGGGGGTTCGTTGATGGCCGTACCAACAATGGGTGCGTTCGAGGGAGCCTAAGCGTGATTCGCATAGTATCGATCGATGCATAGGCGGCTTTGTTGCTATCAGAATGCTGAGCTGGTTGATTTTCCGATGCCCCCATGGGAACTACTGTATTTGCTTGCCTGGGGGTGGGGGGAGGGGAGGGGGGAACCCTAGTTATAGGTGGGGGGAGGGACCGCTTGGTGGGAGAATGGGGCTGGTGTCGTGAGGAATGGTGGTTAGTATCCCGTCAGTCATCGGGTTCCGCTGATTTTTATGGCCGTGTGAATAAATATGATCGCTCGTTTGATTAATATAAATGGTCGTCGTGCATTTCACTAACTACCTTTTCCATAATTTATCTCTCTTCCTGGTTTCTTGGCTTCCTATACCTCCCTATCTCCTGTCGTTAGTGTGCAGCTTTATAACCCAGGCCATAGCTTTTATCTGCTAGGATATGCATTTCCTTATTAGATAGCGTCGTGAAACTGGGCTCTTTACTGTGTTCTTTAGGTTTGAGGTACTCGGTCTTGTTTGTCTTTTCGTTTAGGCTTGGTCCCCCAACGATTCACCATCGCTTAGCACAGCGCCCAGCTAATCGAGCACCGAATGAAGTCAGAAATCATGGGGCTACAAGCTCAACCATTAGAGCGCCAGGCTATCCTGGTTTCGTGGCTGATTACTAGCACCGAAAGTGGTCGATAGTGAGTGAGCCAGTAGAGTTCTTCTAAGGCTCGGGGCGCTCTCAGGACAATTTCCCTCTATCTCAGAGGAAAAAGACCAAACCGAGGACGCGCACTGGCTAATATAATTGGTGACCTGTAAATAGCTCATTGTTGCGGGTACTATGTCCGAGTCGCACATCTTCACGCGGTGTCGGACGCCTACCCAATTACTCGATTGAGAGCCGAGATTTATGCCTCAATTACCTCCCATATGCACATGTAGTGCTAGAGGCTAAGGGAACTGGTTCAAAGGATGGATAATTGCAAAGGCGTATCCGTTGCACTGTGTTGCTGGCTCTTTTTCTTTATCAGGGGTGTTAGAAGGAGGCTGAGCAGCACCAGACTAGATCGGTGAAGCTACGAGGACGACTGCTAGGAGAGGAGCATCTCTCGATGCTGAGCAGCATGAACAATCTTGCCTACCTGGAAAGTACAAGGCCGCCTCAGAGATGCTCTAGCTTTGATGCAGCACTGTTTGTCAGAAGTAGCTGTTGATGATATAAGCTTTGTTCCTGTACCAGCTGGTACGGGTGCCCGTATCTTTCGGCTATATGATGCAGTGGTCTAATTCTCACACTGTTTCCTAGGAGAGGAAAGGCTTGGTTCAGACTATCCCGACATAGTATCCTCGTCTATAACTCTAGCAAGGTGGCAAGAGCGAACTACCCATCAGAAGGATGCTGAGGTGAAACTCATCAAGATGAAAGAAGGATCTTGGTTGACAGGAGGGCTTGAGGCTTCGCATCTGGAGCAGGATAAGCCTGGGTGGCTAACGCCAGCTGACATTGGGCAACAACCTAGTCGAAAGGCTGCCTTGTGAGCTCCCCAAACCCATTGTGCACTCGACGCACATAGAATTTCTTAGTGAGCATTAACATGGATGTATATATTCCAAGGTTCTAGGTAGCCTAGGCCCGGACTGAACCCACGTTTCGTTTATAAAGACCTCGTCCATTCATTGACGGCTTCCTTTCTTTCAAGTCAAGAACCCAAGAGTCACAATCCCATTCTACCCAGTAGTCTACAACACTTCCCCAAAGCTTCCCAGGGTTTGTGTTGTTGACGAGAATCACCTTTCCTCCACTACGATGAACAGCCTTGGCAAACTTCTTGACAATGGATTTGAATCCGTGAACCTTGAGGCTAGTCCCAAGGATGAGGAGAAGGTCAGGGCCTTGGTGTATGTCATATTTTACGATAGCAGAGATCAGCTCGGACTGAGGATGCTCTTCACCGTAAAGAACAATGTCAGGACGGAGATAGCCGGGTTGAGTCTTTCGTTTCCCCGAGGCCACTCTTGTGGCAACGAAATCGGCGCAATGAGGGCATGGTGGTGAGAGTCCTGATAAGGTGCTGTTCTCTTGGGCATCAGTGTCCCAACTGGTCTGCAGCCCACAAAGGGAACATCGCAGTCTATGCAAAGTCCCATGGAGGGCCACACACTCGACCCGGTCCCGCCTCTTCACACTCTTGGTCCTCAGACCCTTGTTTATGTCGGTGGAGAGGCCGACCCTTTCTTCGAGGCCGTCGATGTTCTGTGTATAAACACGCGTCACTTTGTTGAGGCAACACAGTTTGCCGATAAACTCGTGTGTTTTTGTTGGCTCACATTTCCTTGCTTGATTCCGCAGCCGTGTACAGAGTTTGTAGAATACTGGCCGTAAGTGATGATCAGAAAGCACTCTAGACTCGAGCATGTCTTGACCACTGGGTAGTAGACTTTTCCGATTTCCAAGCTTGCGAGCTCCAGATAGGCTTCCAGCCGTTGCATAAAGCCCATTCCTCGACCGAAAGTCCTATTTCAGATTATCCGACACTGTTCGGGCGAGCATCATCAAAGACACCTACTGGTATGCCTGCCGAGGTACTTATCCCTGCCCCGGTCATAACAACCACCTTCCTTGCCTCCTCCAGCATGTCAGCGATATCTCGCAGACAACTGTGAGAGTTCGGCGTAACGTGCTGCATCATCATGCGTTTGAACCAGCGTATTGTAGGCCAGATGAACCCGTTTGATGGCTCTGCTGTAGCGGTATCGTGGCCTGCCGAGCGTGATGGAGGCCACGAGGGAATGGAAGGGGAGGGAAGGGAAGGGAGTTGAGGGAGAAGCGCCAGAATAAATCTTTCCCGGTGGTCTTTGCTCCAGTTAAGGATCGGACTTAAAGCGAGACTGGTTCACTGACACAGGATCACCAGTAACTCGTTCCGAGCGTCATGCTTCATAGTGCGCCTGGTTACTCGCATGATCCTGGTCAAGCCCCCCGCAAGTATCCCTGTCAATTCCCAGCCTCCGTCAGGTCTTCCTAATAACACCACCGGGCACGACTCCCTCTCCCCTCAAATTCTGAGTTCCATGATGTGAGGTCGGGCGGGTCTTGCTGCCTCAATACGACAAAATGATATACCGTGATGAGACGGAAGCAGGCATAAGGGCTCCACGAAGTTACAAGGGATCTATTGCCTCCTTCCCAAGATGGGCCTCAACGCCCGAGTCAAATAAAAGGTGCATAACAATAAAAGTATGCAAGGCAGATTCAAATCTATCGAGCGCGCGGCCCTAATTTTAGCTGCAAACTGCAAGACTGGCCTCTGGCTCCACGAGGACAACGCCAGCTAGCGAATGAACGAAGCCGGTAGCCGACCAGTTGCGGCGCAACCAAGAATAGGAGGCATGGAGATTACTCTCCATTTCGTTACATAAAGCCATTAGCTCCGCCGTCTCTATGTCTACGTACCAATGCCACCGCCTGCCATAACCTGGAGTATATTTTTGAAGTTTGCGGCACCTCACTGGCGTAATAGCCTACAAAACAAGTACAGCCAGTATGAAAGGTGGCAAGCATTTCAGAAACATCTGGGCTATCATTGGCGCAGCACCTTGAAAAAAGAGTTAGGGGAGCGGAGAAGGTTCGACGAAGACATATTTTTCAAAACACTAGAACCACCTTCGCCCATGGTTGACCTTCAGTCAAAGCCGGGAAAGAAGAAGACGAGAAAGAATGAGCAGGAGAGGACTAAGAACGAGCCGAGAAGAAAGAAGAAGACGAGAAAGAATGAGCAGGAGGGGACTAAGAAGAACGAGAACGACAAGGATCGGCGGAGCAACGAGGAACTTGAAGAGAGGTTCATGCAAATTACCGGAAATAAGAGATGCACTGCCCCGCTATTACGAGGCACCTTATTGGCTTGCCACGTGGAATACAGCTACGCGGACAAGAAGAGCGAGCTGCTGCGGCATTTTGAAAACAACTCAAGAAGAATCGAGCGTAAGATGCGTAAGGATCGCAACGCAACGCCAAGAGACGAAGGTATCGAGGATGCTGACTGATAGTGAAGAGGATGGGGTTTGAATATGGTTTGTGAGAATTCGGGTTTATAGTATTGGCAGTACGTACCGTTTGTTTCGGCTAGAGTTGATGCAGGCAGGATAGAGCCCTCAGTTACATCAATGAACTGGATGGTTTATATTGAGTTAGGTAGCTATACTATATGGCATTGGGTTTATTTACACGCCGATATTATGTAGATAACTGCAGTGACATCAGGATCACCTCCGGCTTAGGGAGAGTCTCCCAGCAGGGTCTGCATCTCCCCGGCTCTCCCCACACTATTCCATCGCAAAATAGAGATGACAATTCGACCTTCCCGCTGTTTCTAAAATCGCCACTACGGTCTGGCCAAAATCCCGTGCCCCCAGACGGCAACCTACGCATACAACGCCTTGAAGGAAGACCATACAAGAATGGAGAGGGTCTTGATGACAGTTGATTGCTAAAATCCACTTCTTCAGGCTTAATTTAGCCCCAGAAGTAGGTGTTTAGCTTTCAATAATAAATGAGCTGGTACAGTAGCAGACCATTATCATAGTGTATAGCCACTTACTAGCTTGCGATCAGTCCCAGTCCATCCTTCGATTCATGGGTAAGCCAGCTAGCATCAACGCAAGTGCGGCGGCCGCGTTGTCCGAGTCAGTGAAGCCATTGCAAAAACCAACGAGGTTCTGAATTGCTTTGCTCCGATTGCTGGCTGTTGCGCCATTACTGTAACCAATGGGGAGAAGACAAGACGCTGCTATTTAAGGTATCACTTCTTCAGGCCCGCTTGTATTACCACAATTGCTAATATTAGAGGTAGCATCTAACTGCAACTATAAACCCTGGCCCCAAATCAGCCAAAACAAAGCTATAGCGTCTCCAGAATACCTGAAGGGCGATCTAGAACATCCAGAATGGGAAAAGGGGGTATTTACGCGGACTCTAATATCAGCTAAACCGAGCTATGTTCTATTTATTGGCATCGCCAATTGGAAAGCAAAGATAGACAATCGCTACAGTACGACTATGCTTTCTTATATCAGACATACGTGCTGCCCTCTCCACGCCACTCCCATCGCCATTACCAATGACGAAGTCGAAACCGGTTAGCGGAGCTCGGTTGCGAACAACTCGGGGAAAAGGAGGCAAAAAATATACGCCAAAGGCACACACTCACGAGTCAAACCCGACTGATGAACTCTCGTTCCTCATCGAGCTAGAAAAAGATGCTACGAAACTTGTGCGACGAATTAAGGACCGATCTAACGGCATTTCACTTGTCAACGACGCAGACAGTGACCACAGTCATACCAGCGAAGATGAAACCGGCCATGAAACCAGCGATGAAAAGAGTGGTAGTGAATGCGGGTCAAGCGACGACGAGTCGAGCGACAAGTCAAGTGAGTCAAACAGCACGCCGAGCGACGACGAGTCGAGCGATGGCGAGTAAAGCGATGGCGAAGATAGCGAAAACGAATCTAGCGGTAGTGTAATCAATATTAAAGCAGAGAAACGCCATCGCCAACGACACGCACCGGGTGGTAAGGGTACGGGACAGAAAAGGAGCCTCAATAAGCGCCGTGGCACCTGAGACAGAACAATGTGGTCTGCAGTTTGCCCCTTAGATAAGATGCGTGGAGATTTCATTTGTCTTTGGTTTTGAGAATATGGCATAGTCAAAAAGCAAGAACATTTCCAAAAGATGCTTATCTTTTATTCTTCCTCCTTGGGGGGGTTGTAGAGAAAGGGGAGTAGTTGGCCGGTGCCTATTAGGTGCTCAAGCCCTTCTCATTCTAGGAGGTGGGCAGCTCATATGCCATCAGTGACTAGTTGGTTATCCGGTCAATATGCAATTTAATAAATGCCGTTAAGTATGGTAACGTCGTCTCGGAAATAGCTCTTAATATTAGAGTAGGAGCCCTGATATGATAAAAGGTGCTCGGTCCACTAATCCACCTATATATTGGGTCGATGCATGGAAAATTCTAGCTATCCACTCTGCCCTTATTCTCCAATCGTCAGAGAAAGGGAAGACCGTATGTATTAATTCGTTGCATGCCTAAGCTAGGAAAACCAAAAAAAAGAAAACTTGCGGACAAGTTATAGTCATATAGCTCCTATATGAAAGAAAGGGAAACTATAATGGAGGAAATAGCCTTCGAGGAAAATGCATTGACCTGGCCGATGGAAAACATGCTGGATAAGCAAGTATAAATTAAAACTGCTCCCCATTCTGATTCTCAAGCTTGCTGTACATCGACCAGAATCCCCAGAAGACACGGCGAACTTCATTCAATCCGTAGGATCCTGCTGATAAACCACCCCCTGCCCGCATCCGGGAAGAGCCGTGGGCTGACTAGGCGTCGTCAAGGAATAACCATTCAGCACGTCAACAGTCGGCATGCCGTACGCACTACCTGTGCATTCAGGTAAAATGGACTGATCTTGGGCAGTGCTGGTCCATGGTTTAGCAACTATGAAACTAGAGCAATCGCCGCTCCCTTGAGAGCGACGAATTCCGGAGCAGTCGCCTTTAGACGTTGAGGGGCTGGTGAGCAACTGGGCTACCGACCGTTCGGCGTCGGATCTGATGTATTCTTGAATAAGAACGCAGTCGCAATCGGTATGCTGCAAAATTTGCGTCTTCAAGCGATGTTTTTCTTGTGTTAATGACTCCACCTCTTTCAATAGACATTCATTGCGATATTTTTCAACCTCGTGAGAAGATTCAAGTTTTACTTGTTCGTTGCGCTTGCGGGCGCGGCTTTCCTGGGCAGCCCTTTTTCTGCGCTGCCGATTGTGGCCGACTTTCCCAGGATTCTTCCCTTTTTTATTCGAAGTTTTAGGCTGCGCAACGTGCCCATCTCTGTCGGTTGCGCCTAGTCTATCAGGCCTTTGTCCATAGCTTTCGGTCGTTGGTATGATTGCGTCCGGAACGGTGGTGTACTCGGTCGCCGTTGCAACTTCAGGCACTGGTAGACCAAAGGGCGGACCGTTGGGCGACGTCAGGAAAGGCTCAGTTGGCCCTTGGAAGAATGCGTCATTGGATGGTTCGTTCGCTGGCGAATGATATGGTATTACCCCTTCCAAGCCGGGCGGCGTCGTCGTCGCAAGGTATGAAACAGGGGTCATCCAGCACGATTGTGCCATAAAGCCATCGGGTGATTGGTCGAATCCGAATGACTCCCTCATATCGCCGGCCATTATGGGCCCTGTCGGCTGTGTAAGGGTCCACGGTTGGATGGAGGCAGGACTAACGATGACAGGAAGAACACGAAAGTCCCACCGCTAACAATTTCGTGCCGTGAGGGTTGGCGCAAACACTGATGCGGCAGTTGTAAACACTCGCTGTAAATGTGGGCTAGAAAGTGAAAGGCGTTGGATGACGCTGGCGTTATAACTCATCGCAGGGAAAAGACGCACTGAGTACGCGGGGCTTCCTGTCTCGAAGTGACGAAACTTCAGGGTGGCAACGGCGGCACCAGGGTCGAAGCAACCAACAGACTACAGCGCTGTCAAGCACCTTGTGGAAAATGATGCTTCGGATGGAGCCAACGGTTGGGGGTCTAGCTTCACCACACAGCTGATCCCCACAAATCGCCGTCTCCAAGAACAAGCCGGGTCTGCGGCGATTCCTTGGTCAGCCTTGGAACCCCTCTTCCAGAGTTTATTGTTCCAGACTTCTCCGTTCCTCAAGCCAGCAGAAGGTCGGCCCCCTTTCGCGACCGCAAGCTGGAGAGGCCGCTTTCTACGAGCATAACTCGACCCATTCATCGGCGGGGGCGACCCAGACAGCCAGGTCAGTGAGATTGAAGGTGGCTGGCTCGTGTCTGAATGGATTGCCTTCTTTCACACAGCAACGGGCAAGGGCCGGGGGATGAGGTGAAGAGTGAAGGGTATGGAGCTTGTAAGCCACGGTGAGAAATGGTCATCGGCATCACCTCTGGGGAGTCCGAGTCACTCAGCGTTCAATTCGCACTGGGACGTAATGTTGGGTGTTTATGCATGTTGGTTCTGTCGCTGGGCGAGATGGTGCACCTGATTGGATTTAACTTTACTACCCTGAGAAATTATGCGGTGCAGCCTATGTTGGCGCTATCTCGATCACGGCAGGCGATTTTAGAATGATGTTGAGTTAGGCGTGCTTAATTACTACCGGTAGACTACCGAGGAGAAAACACCTCGTAGAAATAGTAGATTTCTAAGCGAGTTTGGCGCCG
Organism: Fusarium nematophilum; assembly: GCA_033030565.1. Lineage (NCBI taxonomy): Eukaryota > Fungi > Ascomycota > Sordariomycetes > Hypocreales > Nectriaceae > Fusarium > Fusarium nematophilum. Next base: position 5,021 of record JAVIXY010000391.1, on the reverse strand, counting down.
TGCAGCGTAGCACCGGCGTCTCTAGCACGCGACGGCCTTGTTCCTGTTCGTAGTGTGTCAGGAAACTGTTACGCCACTAGCAAAAGTGTAGGCCTACACTTAGTGTGGAATAATAGTACCCTATCTGTTATGCGACATAGTGGCGGATGTTGACGCACATGGACACTGGTCAGGGCGAGCTCCAGTGGCTGGCTCGGACGCAACGGTCAGGGGAAGCCCCCAATCACGCCTGTTGAACATCCTTTGTGGCGCGCGTGCAACCTTGTGTGCAGGAGGGTTGCGCCATGACCATTTCCGACCCCCACAGCCAACATCCCGACGCAGTTGGCCGAGGCTCGTTGCAGGGTACAATCCTGTCGCAGGTCAGGCATGATCTCAACGAGCCTCAGGAAACAACAGCACTTAGTAATCAAGCTGGAGTACCCCGCACTTTAGACATCGATCAATCCACACACTGCTGCCGCTCATTATCGCTTACCTGGCCTTTGATCCTTTTAGCACGCTCAGTGCGACAAATCCTCACTCTAACTGGCGACATGGCATCTGGTTGGTGGGTGCGTCTTGGCCTGGTTCTGGCCGCCGTCGCAGAATGTGGTGGGTGACAACAACCAGCTGGGCCGCATATCACAGCCAGAGTCATCAACCGCAAGTAGACGATATCTCCAGACCTATATTTGTCTTTAGCCTATCTTATTTCGGCTTCCAGTCTCTTGCAAAAGTTCCGATTTTCTACTCCGTCGTGATTACCGAACGACGTGCCTTGGCCCAGACATGCCGGCTTGCACGATCCGCACGCAAAAAACCCTTGCAAGGCAGGTGTAGGGTTGGTGTCAAGCGTCCAGCGTTTCTTTATCCTACATCAGGAGACCTGGAGAAGAGTGCTTACTGCGTTCCTGCGTTCCTGCGTCGCTCACGGCTGCTCCATTGTCTGCCGCCAGTCTCAATTTTTCTGCTTCCTTTCCTGCGTTTTACTGAGGCCATAAGGTATCACCGAAGAGAGGGGCAAACCAGGCACACAAGGCACATGATGACGCTCCCCTGCGTGCCCGTGCTCGGTTGGCAGTTTAGGTGCAGAGCGCATCTACCAGAGCTGAATTAAGGTGGCAGGCGTTTGACATTGGGCACGTCATTTGGCATCACTGACTGGCCCACAGGGTCCCCGGCTCGATACCGTCTGTTCAATGGGGGCCGTTTCCCCCGAGCACTGGCTAAGTGGTGACTACTACTGCTAACTCTTGTTATCGGCATAACTGACGTCATTAAGCACCTGTGATGACACGACAGATTACGGCTTGTCGTTGCGCATCATGATGCTGGAAATATCTGCCAGATCTATGGATCGACATTGCACCTCGGTGGCTGCCGATGAATTACCGAGTAAGGAGGCTAAAAATGACGATCGTGCCTTTGAGCACGCGGATTCGCAGCGCAGCAATTCTGAAGAAACCTCGTTAGCATCTCCCATCCTTCTCCTTTCCATCGAATGCTCCTCCACCCTCCCAAGGAAACGCTACTTGACCCCGGGAGATATGTACTCGACTGGATGAACCCTTGCTAATCCTGGTATTGTCGCATCATTGGAGAGCAAGCGGCGCTTGCTAAAACCTTGGATAGGTTTCGAAGTAGTAGTCTTCTTTCTTTTGAGGGTCCTGAGGCAGGCGATCGAGTCTGTCGTGTCGGAGACCAGGTCGTGGCTATCCTCTTCCCACACAAGCGCCCGCTGAAACACGCTTCGGCTTTCTTTAGCGCCGGGGCAGGGGGGCGAGACCTTGGCGCCTAGCATCAGGTCATCCCGAACTTTGCGGTCGCGGTACTCATGCATGTTGGTTCTGTTGGCTCTGTTCATTGCCTGGGGTGTCGCATCCGGCGGAGCTTGTCTCCGTCTCATTTGGCTGTGTTGCAACTCGACTGAAGCAGTGCCATGTATCAGCCTCATGGATTGCGACACTTCGAGTGATGGCTTCCTTGGGGGCGCTTCGACGCGACGCAACGCAGCATGGCGGCTCTGGCTTGCGCCTGTCGCGCCTGTTTGACTGGAGCCGCGCCCGACAAACCGCCGCGACAGCGGCAGATGTGGTGAGAAGTAGCGCCGTCAAGGGATGTGCATCTAGAAACGCCAATAAATTGGGTCCTTGATACGAAAGTCCCCACACGACCAACCCCGACCACCTCTTTGCAGCGGAGAGTAGTGTAGCATTATCCCTTAACGCCACCATTGCTACTGTAGGAAATCCCGCCACAGCCAATGTCAGGATCAGTTGACGAACAAGACAGTCTACCCGTGATGATGAATATTTGTGATCGACAGATACTATACTCACCAGATGCATTGGTGAATGCAACACGCCGCGTTGGGAGGCTTTCTGTTGTGCGAGCTACGCTAGCAACAATTGAGAAGTCAACCCCGGAAGAATAAATCCTGACCCCTTGCGAACTGCTGACCAAGCCATATTTCAGTCGACATTCAGGCAGGCAAGTCTGCATTCAGCATGCTCGACATCTCACAGCGCAGTAAACGACGATATAAAGACTTCTGTATTTCATTGATTGGCAACATCCTCACATTTGCCTCTGAACATCCCTGAAATAGCCTTGCTTTCTTCTCCAATTCCGTTTCGACGAACAACGGAAAGACCACCCTCCCGGCACGCTAAGCACTACTACGAGGTTCGCACTCCAGTGTTCAGCCAAGCCCTTGCCTCGTCTAGTCGTTATCATCCATCATTCTTTGTCAGACCAGCTCCCCATTGTGTCAGTTCATGTCTAGTACTCAATCGGCTGCGCATCGTTTCCATCACAGGCCTGCAATTCGATCGCTTCGCTGATCCGTATCTTGGTCTGCATAGACAAAAGATGACCTGCGGCGCTTCTCAAAATACCAGTATCCAGCGATATGATCTGTCTGGAAAACCACCCCGACCTCAATGCATTCGCCCCAGCTTAGGGTGGGCCACGCCTGGAGCCGAGGGCGATCGCTTGCGCCTACCAAGCCCGCAAGAGACCATTGCCGTGCCAGCCCTACCAAGTCTGCGGACGAAACCCTCCCCGGTGGAACCTCAGCTTTCTAGAAAGCGGTCGCGGGATTTGATCAACCCTGATCCGCTATTTGATTTCGTCCGCCCTCCTGCTGGTCCACTATATCCCTATATTCCCTTGCCCTATGCTTCTACTCCAATCACTGCTACCGCCACCACCATCAATGGCGCTGATTATGGCCCTACCAGCCCTTTCAGAGATTATGGAAACCCACCTCAAAGCCCTGGCCAATACCACGAGTTGGTTCTGCCTGGCACTGGACGCTTCCAAGCCAACCTGACTCCACGGCAGCGCGTCTCGATTGCCTGTACGCACTGCCGGCATCGTAAAGTATGTGACCTATTGTGCCTTGATTATTTCGCAACTTTGCTGACCGTCTAGATCCGATGCAGTGGCTTCAAAAATGCCCCCGGGGGTAAATGTCACAACTGTGCGCACAAACTTAAGGAGTGTATCTTCGAGCCCGTCTTCTCTTCCAACTCAACTGCCCTTGTTCCTGCCTCAATAGTTGCAGAAAACGCATGCCGAGACTCGATAACCAATACTCACTCTTGGGCCATAACCCAACGCCACGGTAACTACATGCCGGCCAAGTCTCCGGTGAGCCCGAGCTCGATTCAACAGGTCAAATGTCTCGCGGGCTTGGGGAAATTAGATCAGAGTGGTAGGATGTATGGAAAAGCCTTGAGTTTTGAAGAAACTTGAATGGTTCAATGTGCTAATTTGCTAAGGTATAGCCACAGTAGCAGCGAGCCAAACCTGACGGGCGCGATCAGAGACTCAGGTTCCGAAGCCCAATACAGCAAGCCTTCTTCCCCACAAGCCGGTACCCCATGTGCAGATGAGACTAGAAGTCCATCAATCATGGATCTGAAGGCTATTGTGGAGGGTGATTGAGGTTCATGTGGCATACTTCAGAGAAGAATATCAGGGCATGCTTGGGGTGTTGGGACGCAGACGAGAGAGTGAAAGCCCCGCTGAGCAAGTTCACAGTCAGGGTCTACTGCGCGGGAAGGCCTCTACCGTGTTGATTGGTGTGAACGCCAACTATCTATTCCAATGCTGTTTACTTTCAAGATGAGGAGAGAAGGAAAGAAAGGAGACTGCAGTCGATCTGACAGCTCAGGGTTTTGTTGTTCCTCCCCGCCACTTCGTGCCTGTTGGCATAGCCACAGCAACGGGGCCCTGGCCCGTTACAATTGGCCTCTTCTAGTTACGCGGCACTCCCAAATAACACTTTTTGCTGTATTATAGACGAAGTGCTTGCATACAGTGGCGTTATATACACCAGAATCTTCGCACCAGGATTGATGGCTCTCCCATAAATAACCTTTAATTAGCTACTGTACAATAACAGAACATGGTACTTGTTAGGTATCAAACGTTAATCCCAATGGGAAGAGCTTCTGAGCCCCGTTTAGTTACGGGGTGGAGAATCGTCTCTATCTATTTCTCCAGACCCTTGCTGCTATATAGCTTTTTTTTCTCCCCCCAACAGCTTTGCAAGCCCTTGCAGGGCTCCAGATAGCCAGAACCAAGCCATTATCATACTTCAAGACGTATCTTTGAATATGATATGAATGGGTGACACCTCAATATCTAACTGAAACAGAAGAATATCAGTGGTGCAAATATCAAAGTCGGCGTGGCTTCGGGAAGAGGCTCCCGAGCGATATTGCAAGGACCTAGACGAAGCTACCGTACTGCCTGATCTGCTCTCGAAATTTTCGCACACCAAGTGATCGAGATGGACACATCTTAGAGGCGTCCTGCGGTATGAGAACGGAAGCCCATTGATGGGATCGAGTACAAGAAATCCAAGCGAGGAAAGACGAAATGTTGGCTATTCATGTAGACAACGGTCATTCTCAATTCAACCCCCAACTCCCGGCCCCTCCTCCCCAAAAGATCTCCCTGCCTGGGTCAAGACTGCCGGCCAGTACATGTCAGATATTGGAGTGAATTAGGTGTGTATTCATCTGTCC
>JAVIXY010000390.1:0-18282 GCA_033030565.1 Fusarium nematophilum | reverse complement strand
CCGCCCACTAGAATAGTGGGATCCCTTTTAGTCGAGCCCACAGGTACTGCAATAATCGCAGGGCCCGCGGGCTGGTCGCTGTTGCGACTCGATGCGAGGAGCACTAGCAGAATACGGGGACTGCGGCAGCAGGCTAAATTATCCAATTGGAGGAAAGTCGCCGACCTTCCCTGTTGCGGGGAGGCCACTGCGGCCAGGATCGTTACTACAGTGGGGTATCAAAAGTGTGTGGCCACCCCAGTAAAATGCAATACCCTCATTTTTATCGCGTAAGTTCACTTAGTTACGTAAATGGACCTCAAATGCCTAGTACGCTTGCTAACTCCAGAAGGATAGACTACCTACGCATCAAGTCCTCCTCCATTTGACGGGTCCAGCAGGGCGTCAAGTACGGTTTCCAATGTTGAGCAACAATAATGCAGGCCAACAAGCATGATGCTCAGGCAACGACTGAGCAGGCGCATCCGGAATCCAACCAGCCAGAAAAAGGAGTTCACAAAGCATGTAGCGAGTTCCACCGCAGGAAGGTAAAATGTGACAATGCGCATCCTTGTAGCTCTTGCGGTAACTTTGGCTACAGATGTATTTCCTTCAATGCAGTTAATTACCATATGTCTTGTGCTTTGTTTCTCCTTTCCTTTAAAAGACATTCATCTCTGACCTTGGACCTCTCATTCAGGTTGCGTTTACGGAGAACGAAGCCGCAAGAAGACACGCACAGAGCCATCAGCGCAGTTCACTTAATAACAGGCACCAAAAATTAAAGGATCTTGTCACTTTGCTGGTGCCCGATGCTGACCTCGACGACGCCGACGTCGACTCAAACACCTCTTTGGGACTCTTCCACAAACTAAAGAGGAAACAGAACCAACATCGGAAAAGCACGCCGTCGCACTCGACTACTCGTACACCCAGTCCTGCGGCTGACTGCGATTGCAGCTTGTCCATGGTCGAAAGTGCTGGTGTGCTCACCAGAGACGAACACAGACACTGGGACTTTTATGGTTAGGCTTCCGGCGTGCTGTTTGTCCAAGGGTTGCAGGAGGACCAAGAAGAGATGCAACCTATAGATCCGCGAGCTATTCCAGCACCAGCACTCAAGAAACTCGAGCACGGAGCCATCCCTACGCCTGATAAGGCATTTTTGAAAGAGAATATGCCTCCCTTCGCCGACACAATGGCCTTGTGTCGTGTTGCTTTGGACGATATCTTTACTCTCTTCAACTTCATTCACAAGCCGACTTTCTACGCCATCGTTGAGCGAATCTATGCCACTCCCGTTCCCGAATTCAATGCCGAAGAGCGACGGACGTTCCACTTTTGTATGCACCTCTTGCCGTAGGTTCCTTGCACGGGAACCTTCTCAACATTGCGAACTGCCGCCATCTCACTGGCCTGCAAACAACCTGTTGCTTGATCATTATCTTCGGTGGCGAAGTTTGATACCAGTTATATCCTACACCCGGAGTAACAGCTCGGTGCGCCCTTCGACTCAGTCTACACCGTCCAGTGCTGGTGGCGTCCGATCCCATCGAGCAGCAAATGCGTAAGCGCACGTTCTGGGTAATACGACAAGTGGACATCTACCTGAGCGGGCTCTTCGGCATGCCGCAAATGCTGCATGAAGAAGGCATCAGCCAGAATTACCCTCTGGGGATTGATGGCACTTGCATCTATTTAGACGGAATCTCGCCCATGCCACCCGGAAAGATTTCTTACATGGTGTTTGCCAATGCACAGAGCAGGCTGATGCAAATCCTGCTCAAAGTTATGAGAAATGTATACCCTAACAAGGCGTTGCAGGTCTCGCGAGAAAAATCGACGAGATGGTATACATGGCGGAAAAGAAGGTTCCAATCTCCTCGCACTCGTTCGTCATGTATACCACGTACTTCGCCATTCTGAACCTGATCTACTATCTTCACCGCTCTCGTGCTTCACTTCAGAAGTGTGTGTTACGCGACGCCGTCAGAGGCCGAGATAACCTCGCGTACTTTGGGAGGCAAAGTCTAGCAGCAAGTCGATGCACTCAGAGTCTCACGGTAACTGACCAATGCAGTTGAGTCCCGGAATAGTCGTCAGCCAACATAGATATGTTAGGTTTGCTTCAAAGGTTACCAATGCACTTGTATGAGCTGGCCTTAGACCTGACGTCCTGTATGTAGGATGCAGCCACAGCGACGTCAGGGACAGAAACCGAACATGTCAGAACGACAGTCTACTCGACGCAGAACTTGGGCGTTGAGACGCCACCAGTGCACAAAGACGACCGGGCTCCAGCCGAGATGAATGCTTCTCTCATGGCTGCCCAAGACCGGCGATAAGAAGCCAATCATTTCCACCCAATGGCTCATCATCACTGGTGTTCCATGAAGAAAATCAGGACAGTGGAGAGTCACAGACTTACAGCGACCCCGGCCAGTTTCAGATGCCCATCGATTCAATTTTGACTGGTCAGCATGTAGGCACATGAATGATAGATTACGGGCTCTCATGCGATGCCTTCATTGCACCCCTATTCAATGCCGTTCCGATGTGGCAGCAATCATCTCAGGATTCGCTGCAGGATTTTCTGGCCCCGCATCGCAGGAGGGCGAACGATGGCAATACTTCAGATACCCTATACGGTATATTTTGACTGAGACTTGGCTCCGTGCAATGGTTATCCTGAAGATTACAGTCATGGTAATGAACCTGATTGTTGGCTAGTATCGTAAAAATCATCTTGATAAAGTGCATGTTCGGCCATGTTTTATATTGTGACTCGGAAATCGCAGGTTGAAGGACCCTAGCTGGAATTAATTTAGATGTATCCCGTGCCATTAGACCAGACAACCAGCAGGAGCAGCTACATACCAGGCGAAACAATGACCCGGTCCAAGTCGTCGCACGAGGTCGGTCTGGCCACGGGGAATCAGCCGTGGTGTTCAAACATACAGATCGTAGTCATCTGCACCTTCATTTGTCCACCTAGCTTCTCTAACTTGCGAAACGATCGCAGGGTCATGCCTCGGAAAAGTGCCATCACAAAAGAGTGCAGATTGGTCAATGAATGGTGGTCCACGGGCACAGCATGTTATGACAATATTTACTTATTAACGAGTTCTAATATACACATATCCAACTTGCAACACAGCTAAGTTGGACAAAATATGTTGCTGCCTCCTTGCCAGATGCCGTATCCTTTGAACCGCTGAGAATTTGGGTGCGTTTGTCTCTTCTTTCAATGAAGTGCCTCCCACCGGCGGCTCGCCCCTCGTGGCTGCCTTTGACAAGAGCTGACGCTACTGGATTCCAATTACTCGTCCTCGGGCTACGCATTTGCACCTTTCGACCAGGCCCGAATCCGTTGTCCGTAGTACCAGAATATGATTGGAACAGGGACCATAATGAGGCTAAGGAATGCAAGGATACTTGTAGACCACGGGACGCCGAGGCCACGGTACATGCATCCTGCAAACAAGGGAAATGCAGCGCCAAAGACGCTTCGCAAGGCGCCATTAGCTGCCATCGCGCTATTCGCCATAGTGGTATAGCAATCGACAATATAAGTAAAGCACTGGATGAAAATGGTATACATACCCCATCCAATAAGAATGCCGGCGCAAACCTCACTAGGCCACGGTATTGATGGATTTGATGTCCATGCGTACCAAAAGAGTCCAATCGGGACAAGCAAGCCGCCAAAAATCATCAGAGGAAGACGTGCTTCAGGCTCAAAAGCTCCCTCGTTGGCTTTCAATTGGCGTTTAAAATAGGTCTCGTTGTACACAACCACGACGATTGTCCCAATCACCACACCGATGATGATCCCCAGAAGCGCTAGAGATGAGAGTTGCTGACTCCACCCACGGACGTCTCCAAAGGCGATAGGGTATGACTGGTAGAACAAGTACATCAGTCCATAAATGAACGATTGGTAGATGGTGAGCAGCACCAGGATCGGTTCTGTGAAAAAGAGTCCTGAAGGGGAAGAGAGATGTTAGAATTTGCCTAGAGGTTAGAGGTGGTGAAGAGTTTGGGAAGCTTACGCCATGGCCGGATCAGGTAAACTTGTGCAATATGGCGGGCGCTGATACCTTCCTCGTCGAGGGCAGATCTGATATTTGTGTTGCCCGTCTTTCGACGAAGCCGCTTGGCCTTCCTCTGCAAAATCTTGGGTGGATAGGTCTCGGTGAAAGTGAGGAACCCGAGAAGAGCCGCTGCCAGGCCAGAAATGACCACTACCCACATTGTCCAACGCCAGCCCAAAGAGCTACCAATAATAAACCCTCCAATAATAGGCCCAAACGTCGGTCCAGAGAATACAAGGCAAATGCAAAACGCCATCGCCACACCGCGGCTTGCGGCATTCCAGCAGTCTGTGATGATGCCGCCTAGCACCGCGATCGGGGCTACACCAAAAAGGCCTGAGAAAAATCGCCCGATGAGAATCGTGGCCATGTTATGGCCAAGCGCTGGCATTAAGCTGAATAGGGCGGATATGGCGACGCCTCCGATCAAAGGGTATTTGCGACCGAACTTTTCTGACAGGGGACCAAAGAATAGAGGACCGAATATGTATCCCTAATGATATGAGAATTGTACCGTATCGTCAGCTCCTGTCACAGCACGAAATAAGACGCCGAGGACCATAGACCGAAACATACGACCAAGAACAGAGAGGTTCCAAGAACTGTGACCTCCTCGCTAACACCGAATTCCTCGACCATAGCCGATTGCGCGCTGCCAAAAATGCTGCTTGCGATCGTCACGACAAGGTTGAACAGAGCCAGCATGAACGTAGCCCATATGCGCCCGAGCAACGCCCAATTGTGCGGGTGTTCGGGATCATGAGGAGAGTGGTAGTCGAGAAATTCGGGCCGGATCTCTTCTTCGAGGGTAACGCCATCGAGATTGGCTTCAGGGTCATCGTTTTGTCGCGCCATGTTCTCGATGTGCGAAGGTAGTCGCGCTCAATGTGTTGTCGACGAGGACGTAGGTTGCTCTCGCACTCGACGGGTACAAACATCCGTCCGGAAGATGATGCGACTAAATAGGCTGTCGATAAGAGACTTGCAGAACTCTCGCTCCGACCGTGCTAGATGTTGTATTTGTCAGGATGAACCCGGAGTTACCGAGTCGTATGCAAGCATTTTTCTCTCCCAGTAGAAGAGAAGGTTGGCTCGTAGGTCCGTGGGCTCCGTCGGGGCCATGCTCGGTTGTGAGAAAAGTCTCCGAAGTAGAAGCCCCACTTCGGGACCAACATCCAAATCACTAGCCACCGACTCGTGCTAAAGTACCCGAACCTTGATGACCCTTGTCCTTGGCGAGGTCCACTGCGCGCGCGCTCGCCATCTATTTTTATCTCTTTTTTTACTTGTATTTATCATCCCATTGTTCCTTCTTTTCTTGATATATATATCCTTGGGCGGTGGACTACCGTCACGAGGCACGAGCTCAATCACTCTAGAACCAACCATGGACCCTCCTCTTGTCGATGTGTTGATCATTGGTGCGGGCCCTGCTGGCCTGTCGGCTGCGTTAGGCCTCGCGCGTGCCTGCCGAAGCGTCCGTGTTTTTGATTCCCAACAATATCGAAACGATGGCGTCATTGCTATGAACAACGTTCTCTGCCATGACGGCGAAAGCCCAGCTTTGTTCCGGGCCAAAGCAATTGAGGATATCATGGCCAAATATCCTCACGTCGAATTTATGGATTCTGAGGTCACTAATGTTACTTGTGAAACTGAATCGAGTTCGACTAGCGGCTTCAGAGTGACAAATAAGAAAGGTCGATGCTGGACGGGCAAAAAGATTCTCTTTGCTACCGGTTCCGTCGATATACTTCCCAATACTCCTGGATACCACGAACTTTGGGGGCGAGACATGTGAGTATTTGTACAAAAGCAAAGTTTAGTTCACTTCAACTAATCTGGACGATAGTTATCATTGCCTTTTCTGTGACGGCTATGAGCGCCGTGGCCAAGCCATCGGCATCTTGGGCGCCTCGATGAGAGACTTGGATCATACCCTGATGGCATTTGCTTTCAAACCCACTTCAATTACGGTCTTCACAAACGGGGCCGATTTCGATGAGTCGAGTATGGGAACAGAACTGCAAGATGCCTGCGCACGAGGATGCGTGATTGATCAGAGGACGATACAAAGGTTCTCGAAAGCACACAACGGTGACGGCTTACAATTGCACTTCGACGATGGAACGAGCCAGACGCTTGGATTTTTAATCCATCACCCGCCTTCGACCAGCCGAGCACAGCATCTCTTTGGCCAATTAGGCGTCCCCCAGCCGCAGCTGCCTTTCGGGCAGTTGAGTGTTCCTGGAGCTTTCATGGCTGGTGACGTCGCAACACCTTTCAAGATTGTTTCTATCTCAGCAGCAAGCGGTTAGTATCTATATGCATGCCCTTTTTTGTTACCGGCATCCTAATTGTACATGTCCTAGGTTCGCTCGCAGCTGTGGGGATTGCAAGCCAGCTTGCTCATGAGGAAAACGCAGCAAGGGTAAAAGGGCAATCCTGAAAAATCACCTGGCATGTGGGGTGATTACCTGAATAATGATGTTTAGCCGATGTACTTTGATAGAGGATTTTCTATAGAGAAATTTGCTCAAGATCACGGGAGTGTCAGTACAGGATGCCAAGGCGTCTAGGACAAGTCTTTCAGCTGCTAACACTGCGTCTTTTAGTCACATTTCTTAGTAGCAACCGTATCAGTAAGATCGGCAACTCTGAGGAGACCATGCCTTCCGCCTGTTGAATCAAATATTTGGCCATGTTGAACGAACCAGGTATTCCCTTACAAAGGCTTCAACTCAAAGTCGGCGCAATCTGTAGTCTTATGCGCAATCAGTCCATCGATAAGAAACTGGTTAAGAACGCGAGGATCCAGGTCCTCCAACTTGGTCGCCGATAGCCACGAAGCGCACCTCGAGGCACTGACAAGTGCAAAGGACTTGGCAATGCTGGCTCTTCAGGTCCTCGTGGATGACGCTGTGGCTAATCCTGCGAGACGGGATTTCGAAACGTGGGGGGTTGATGATAACTTGATTGAGAGGCTTAGCTATAAATACAATGAAGGATGCACTGTATGTCGTGTAGGCAACGTGTACGCACATTGGCAATCGCGCTCCTCAATCCAACTCCAAGTCCTAGTGAGTGCTACTATCTTCAACACGTCCCGATGTCAGAATCTGAGTTGACGGATGAGCCTCCATGAATCATCTGTCAGTCTCAGGCAAGTAGGTATTCTATCGTTAGGGCCACAGGCTGAACGGTAATTTGGCGGGCAATCAGGCGCAGGAGGTGCCTCGTGCCAACGCTTCTGTCGCTGTTCGAGACGGTTTATCAGCGTTACCAGACAATTGGCTTTGTGATCGTCGGTACCAAACACCTCCCTTTTGACGACTTGACGCATGATGCTGCTCCATTCAGCAGGAGGTATTTCGACCGAGAAAGAAGCAGATGCATTCGTTGTAGGCAAGTCGCTGCACCGCATCACATCCTTGGTTCCACTTTGGATGATAAGTTGCTTCTTAATACCCATATTGCAGGCTCGCTTCTCCTCTTCGTCTATCGAATCCAGTATTCTAGCGTATGATTCGGCGAGACATAGGCACAAAACACCAAGCAACACGGCATTCTGGATTATTGCCAAGTAACGCATTGGACAGTATTGGCAAGTAAGGATGTCAGCGGCTGAACGGATGCAGTTTTGAAGAAAAACCAAGTCGTCCGGTGCCGATAACTGATGTTTAGACTTGAGCTGGTCCAGCAACAGATAGATGATTGAGAGGCATGCACACGAATTCGTAGTAAATTGTCCGGTCGAGGCAAGTGGGTTCGTTAGTTGAGTTTCAGTGTACGGGTTCGAGTGCAGACTTCTATCCAACATCAACTGCGTTAGTAGATTGATCGAAGGATTCCATGCATGGATTCAGCGCCGTCCCGTACCTTTGATAGGTTTCGAAATCGATGGCGTAAGGAGCGGCCGACCCGCCATCACTCGCCAAGCGCAATGCATTTTGACCTGGCACAGCAGGTCCAGACTCGTCACTGGTGTCTCGTTGCGAGTCATCGGCGTGACCATGTGAAACAGTTGGGGTGTGCTGGTTGTGAGTAGGAGATGGTGTTGAAGATAGGACAACGGGTACAATCCGGCGATGCGGAGGGGTCCGCGACAGCCTGGGATCTAACCGTCGAGTTCTTGGCCTACCCATACGCATCTTTGGGGAGTAATGGCATGTTTGATTGGTAGCGAGGCATCTTGAACAAGCAGGATGTTCGCCAGGACATCGAACTTTCTTTAACCCTGTCGAGGAAACCATAAGGTGAGGAGGCATGCATGATTGAGTCGGAGTTGGCCAAACGTACCACAATTATCACAAGTTCCGCGAGCTGGCCGCGGTCTCGACTCGGTGGAATCGCCAGGAGGGCTGACTTCAGCTTGCATTGCGCCATCCAGGAAAGACCTGCTGATTGCAAAAAGGAAAATGGCCCCTGTAGGATTACGGAGCGCAGGGGGAACGGGAAGTTTAGTTTAGGGACAAGTTTCCGATGTACTGGAGGGGCNAGCTTGCATTGCGCCATCCAGGAAAGACCTGCTGATTGCAAAAAGGAAAATGGCCCCTGTAGGATTACGGAGCGCAGGGGGAACGGGAAGTTTAGTTTAGGGACAAGTTTCCGATGTACTGGAGGGGCTCGGGGACTTTATTCGAGTTTGCATTATCCCTCCGAGGGTACCGAATCTCACGTGACGACACTCCGTAATCTTCAGGGACTGCGTAAGAAGAACGGGGTGCAGGCGGAAGAACATAGGACCGATCAGCCAATTAGAATAAGCTTACGTCGATTACGTTATCCTGCGCTTGATAAATGCACTTACCGAGCTTTTCCCTTCGACTGTGTGATGTATAGAAGGGAGTTTGCTCTTCGTTATAACAATTGTCGGGAAGTGCACTGTGTTGGATTGTGACCCTGTATTACGCCCCCTCTGAGGTCATCAGAGGTTTCGTAATACAGGGTCACAATCCAACAGATGCTTAAACCCGAGGCTATTGAATATTCCAGAGTTCTGCCGCTGGGGCGGTTACGGGGTGGGGTAAATTGGACTGCCCTTGTCATAAGACAAAAGAGGTACAAGAAGAATATCAATGAAGTTCCATCCATCAACATGCCCTTTTGATCAGCGAGATCCAGCCAGAAGTGACGAATAGTGTACATTCAGCATCGCATATCCGACATCATTTATCTGGGACACCCCTGAGGTCTCATTTTGTACCTAGAACAAGGACGAGTCAATCCCATAGTTGCTTTGAAGCTAAGGGTCCCCGCCAGATGATAGGCTCGATCAATCCGAGGGCAACCCCCCCAGGTAAGACACCTACTGCACGCTTGGGCTCCTAATGGGCGAAGATCAACCCCCTGCCCGGAGGGCAAGACGAGAGGTGAATGATCACGAGCCTCTCACACTGACTGCTCCACAAAATATGCATCACATGGCCAAAATCTTAGCGCCAATTCAGCGTATGCTGGCGTTATTCTAATAGTTGCATGGTCATGGACAGCCCCTCGGAAATCATCGTCGTCGCCATGAGAGGGAAATCCCCGAATGCAGTGCGGGGCCTAGTTCTTCAACCTCGGCTTGGTACTGCCCTTTATCCAGATAAATAGCCCCATGGCCAGTGGTTGGACTGCGCGATTTCGTCTCCAGCTTAACATTGTTTGAAAGTCTAGGCACAATTTCCCTTCAGATAACCGTGCTACGATGTCTTTACTATCGGCGGCTTCGACTTGCGGCATCCCTCATAAACCAGGCGTTGGTGTGCCTCCTTTTCCAGATGATGTGCCGATAGCACCGCTCCTCTGCATATCACTCAAAAAGCTGCTGGAAAGAGATGGGGCTGAAGAAGATAGGCTGTGGCAAGCTTGCCGCGATCTTGGCTTCTTCTACATAGATCTGCGTACCATCCAGTCCGTTGATCCCGGCAACAGAGTTTATCAAAATGCCCACGAGACCCATCTGGTCGATGGTCTGGTCTTGTTGAACCAGGCAGAGAGGCTGTTCGAGCTCCAGAAGCGCGTTTTCAACCAGTCTGTAGAGGAGAAGCAACAGTACGATTTCAAGGACCTAGGCAGCTATTTTGGGTATGAATTGCCTCCCAATATGCGAATATCCCTTCAATGCGCCCTGCTAAATTAGAACCAGATACAAAGGGTACGGGTCTGGCTTTATTGATAAGGAGTGAGTTTTTCCTGCGTGTGCCATTGAACAGTAGGAATAACCACCCTATATTTCAGCGGGACGCCGGACAGGAACGAGTTCTACAACGTATGTCTCGTCGCAACCTGTTATTATATTTTCGTCTAATTCCAATCTGGCATAGATCTCGAAAGATGACATACTTTCACAGTCGCCGCGTCTTCCAGCTCCGGCAGAGCTAGCGCAACACCGGCCGCTGCTCTCCTCCTTCATACGCCAGTCTCACTCCCTCGCCACCCTTATTCTAGACATTCTCACTTCGCGGCTTGGGCTGCCGCCGAACGCACTGGGTTCTATTCACCGCCTATCCGAAATGTCCGGCGACCAAGTCCGCTTTATTCACGCACCGCCGCAGCCAGCGGATGATCGGCGTGTTTCCCTAGGAGAGCACACGGACTTTGGTAGTGTGACGATCCTCTTCAACAGAGTCGGTGGATTGCAGGTGCAGTTACCAAGGGAACTGTGGACTGCGGAGACAGAGCACACGGATGGATGGGCACATGTCCGGCCTCTCCCGGGGTGCGCTATTGTCAACTTGGGCGACGCGCTGGTGAAGTTCACGGCTGGAATATTGAGGAGCAATGTGCATCGTGTCACGTCTCCTCCAAAACAGCAGGCTTCCCTGACGCGGTACAGCCTGGTATACTTTGTCAGGCCTGAGGATGCAGTCATTCTGAGGCCAGTGCAGGGTTCCAAAATGATTGAAGAGGCATTGCGGAAGCGGAAGGATAGTGAACAGGAAGAAGCTGTTACCAGCAAGGACTGGATTCTGAGGAGGGGCCTGGGTAGCAGAACAGTTGGCCAGTGGGAAAAGAGCCGTGGCACCGAAGGTATCTCAACAGAGCTCTAAATCATCTGATTTGGGCGGAATATTACCACTCTCCAGATGTACCTAGGTAGTAACAAAATATGACCGCTTTGTGACAACGTTTTCTGCTTCTGTCCTGAATTCGTCTCCCCCAGCACTATCACCCTTGGGGAAGCCGTACGTACCGTGTGTACTACCTCCATGGTTGTCCGGCTACGAGTTACGGTGTTACGTCCGCCTTCATCAATCATTATTTGATGGGTTGTTGTTGAATATGTGACAAAAGGAAGCCATTGGAAGCTGCTGGAAATATCGCCACCTATCGCCACAGGCTGATAAAGCAGTTATTCTAGTTGATTCCACATCGCATAGAAAAGGCATACATAACCTGTCTTGAACCCTGGGGGTATGAGGCAGAAGAACAATGAATACACACAATTCACCCTGATATCTGACAATTTTCCACCCGACATTCGATTTTGACTGACTGAACGACGCCGCCTCAACCCGCGCCCTCCACGCATCACTGATATGGATATATTATTTATTATAGATGATGAGGATGAGCGCTGCCCAGTGCGACACTATGTTTCCCCCACCTGTTTCTCCTGCACCTTCGGCAGAACAAAAGGGGGCTTGTACATCAGGCTCGGCACTGTCAAACCATAGCTCTCAGTGCGACCCTCATTATCGAGCTCATCCACCTCAACCAGAATACGCACACTAAGCTCGCCGTCGATGGCCTTGGCGTGCCCTTTGCCCGCTTGCAGCGCGCGCCCGCGCATATCCGCGCAGCCGCCTCTGCTCTTCCCCCTTTCGCACCTCGACTCGCCGCCTTCGGGCTCCCAATTCGTGCTGTTGGACGACTTCTCAGCGAGTACGGCATAGTTTCTCCTCGGCATAACAACCCTATTCCATGTCCTCCCAGCGGTGCTCCTCATCCCGCCGGGCTCCTTGTCGAACACTTTTAGCATCGTCTCTTCTGTCTCAGTATCGACGTAGTGCACCTGATTAAGCCACGTAAGAAGCGTCGCTACAGCCTCCGGCGGCGGCTTGC
The DNA here is from genome assembly GCA_033030565.1 of Fusarium nematophilum. NCBI lineage: Eukaryota > Fungi > Ascomycota > Sordariomycetes > Hypocreales > Nectriaceae > Fusarium > Fusarium nematophilum. The sequence continues at coordinate 6,157 of JAVIXY010000390.1, read as the reverse complement.
TCGCGATGGCGGATGACACTACGTTGAGCATGAACCGGTGATCGTGCTCGGCGCCGCCGGGCAACGAGTCTGAAGCGAAGCGCCCCACGGTCGCCATGTGGACGTCGCCGCTGAGAATGGTGACGCGCACCGAGTGGGCCGCCGCGACGGTCTGCAGGCGCACGATAAGGGCATTACGTTCTTTCTTGTGTGCGCAAGAGGTGTAGAGGCTGCATAGGTCGTCGAGGACGTAGACGCTGGCGTCGAAAGGGTTGAAGAGTTCACGGAATATACCGAAGCGGCGGTGGAGGAACTTGAGAGGCGTGATTAGCCGGCTGGCGAGTATTCTCTCGAGCCAGGCTAGGCGTGGGAAGGCGATGGGAGTGCCGACAAGTAGTAGGAGGTGTTTAATGGGCGTCCCTGAGTGAGATGCCGCCGCAAGCTCGCTGTTGAGGCGCTCGAAGATGGCATCGTACGTCTCCGGGTAGTTGACTTGATGTCTTGTCCGCTGCAAAAGCTATGTCAATACCGCCTGTCTATGCTAACATTGATCCCGAGATTCGAGAGCCTGCACATACCTCAGTCCTGGTGTCAATGCCTAGGAAGGCGATTCTCGCACCAAGTCGCGCGTATATACTGTATGAATTCTCCGAGATATACGGGCCTGGCCGCATGCCGATGATATAATTCGGCTCAGACCTTCGCGGCTCAACGTGAACGTCCTTGGTCCTATCCAGGTGCTGCTGTTGCTTTCTGTGTCCGACCTCCGGATCGAATCGCGGCGGGGTCGTATCAGTCATGTCGTCAGTCATATAAGTTGACGGCGGCGGCGGGAGATGGTGCTGAAACAGCATGTAATACTTGTAAGCGATACTCCCGAGGCCGCGAAAAACATGGCACCCCATCCACTCATCGACATGAGAGCCGTAGCCGTTGATGACATCGTGATCATCCCAAATATTCAGCTGGGGTATCTGGCAGCCAGCCGAGCCGAAAGGCTCCGTCGCGTACCACCTAATGTAGTTCCTCAGATAGAAATCGTCGCACTCGTCCCGCACCCCCGACCGGAAAGGGAAGTTACGCCGCTTCTCGGGCCCAGCGATATGACTCCAAAACTTCAGCGGCCCGTGCGTGCGGACGGCGTCATTGTAGATCTGATCGCCGCCACCGATCATGACATGGAACGGTGCCTCGGCGTGCCTGCGTAGTACGTCTCTCCACAGCGCCACGCCGCTCAGGTCGTCCTCCTGGAAGCTCTGGCCGAAGCCATTGCACGAGTAGAACATGATGCGCATCGACTCCGTCGTCGAGGGCACGAAGAAGCTGTACTTTGCAAGCGGCTGGCAGTTCTTGGCAAAACGCATTTCCAGCAGCGCGTATTCCCACTTCGCCTCCGCGTCCCCCAAATCCACGGCTAGGTCGAAGGCCCAGAAAGTGATGCGAAGGTCAGAATACAGACACGTCCCTGACACGCAGGCTGTGCCGGATGAGTTGATGTTCATGAGTCCATCGATTTCCTCATCATTCGTCTGCGCGGTCTTGCCCAACTGCCCAGCCTTTCCGAGCAACAGCATCGGCGTGAAGTCGCGATTCCTACCTCCCCCCCTAGTCACGACTAGGACACTGCCGTGCCAACGAGATCCCTGCATGCGACGGTAGTTCAGCAGCGGCCCGCACACAACCTCGCGCCCATCAGACGCGGAAGTGCCCCCAAGAAGCGGGTTTTCCATGTCAGGTCTGGACGCAATCCTGGGGCGCCATTCGCGGGGAAATCCGGTGAGCCGCTTAGCCACGTCGAACGAGAAGGGCCAGACAAAGCCAGTTTCGTGCTCCTTCCCCAGAACATTATAGAAAATAGCCAAATTGCGCGCAAGATGGTCGCTCCGGCGACGACGAGGGCGACAACCTGGCCGACCGAAAAGACCTCCGAGCTGGGCCGCAGGCCAAAGGCTCTCATTGCGATTTCCGCTGAGGCCATCGAGGTCAACGCGAAGACGCCGTAGATGGTATACATGAGCGTGACAGTCGACGGATAATTCTTAAACGTGGACCACTCTTGCTCTCCTCGTGTCGCCGCCTCTTCCTCTGCCAGTGGACGCTTCGGGACCGCTATCTCGGGATACGTCACGGCCTTCAATGGTGTGCCGCTCTTTTCCGCCTTGTGGAAGCTGGACGTGTTGATAACTGAGTGAAAGCAGCACTGGACGACAGCGAGGCACCGAGAGGCATAGTACGTCCACCAGACAATCATCTCTCGTGACGCGAACGCCTGACAATCGCTTAGCCATCCCCACCAGAACACCTCGATGCATCCACAATGCTCAAGCGCATACATCCCGCGGCTGAACCTGTCCACGAGGGTGGCCAGGACCCCCAACCCGAAAACATGACACGCCGCAATGATGCCCACCTGCCACCGCGCAGCCAGTGTCTCCTTAGCCACCAGCTGCACCGAAAGCGCGCTGCCCTGCGAGTCCAGCATCATGGCGCCGATTATCGCGTCCGCCGATGTTAGCATCCCGCGGCCGGCCTGGACGAGGAGCGCGATGGCGAGCGAGACGTGCGTGATGGCCAGCCCGGCGCCCAGTTCCTTGGCGCCTGTCGCGGCGCAGTGGAAGGTGCCGAGCAGCGCGATCATGAGCAGCACTGACTCCTGCGCCCAGATGGCGACGCGGATACCGTCGCCGCCCACGTCGCCGTCAACTTCGGCGTCGGCGCACCGCGTCGTGTTGTCCGTTGGGGATATCTCGCCACCCTTGCCGACGAAGACCATTGGGACGAGAATAATGCCCAGCAGGCCGATGAAAACTGGAGCTACGAGGTGTCGGAACATAATGACGCGCCTGCGGCGCTTCTCCTTCATCCTGAACATCTTCGGGACGGACACCTTGGCGATAATTGGTAGTTCTGACGCGAAAATGACAGTCAGTGACGATAGCAGGAGGGCGGCTATGGCCAGCCTCGAATCGGTCTTGAACATCATCTTTCCGACGTCGTTCAAACCTCTCAATTCATGATATGATTCAATGCTACGTCCGTACAATGTAGTTGCTTCTATCTAAGTGCGCGTTAGGTCAACAGCAGACTTCAAATATTTCATTTGCCAAGCCCGCGGCGGCCCATTATCGCGACGTGTCCCTCTACTATTCGGCAACTGTATGCCGTGTAACCCTTCCTTTCGGTAAGTCGTCAGGCTCAGCCCCACATTATCAAGAATCAGGGGATTTATGACCTTTAACGCTGATCAATGGATAGCAACGTTAGCGACATTAAAAATATATAAATTTTTTTTTAATATATATCTATCATCTATATATATCAGTGGTGCGTGGAGCGATCACTGATCAATGATGGGTTTAGGGTGTCGGATTTCGCTTGGGTTTGGGAGGGATCACTCTCCCTGTTCAACAGGACAGTAACTCTGCTCGTTAGGTGAGACAAGATAAGGGGAGGCTTTGTATCCAATCATGAAACCGTCGGACTCGGTCGCTAAGGGTTCTAATTTTAGATGGCCGCTATAGATGCGTAGCGCCCGAAGGGAGAACTAAGCGCCTGAGAGAATTTCGAGTCTGAGGGGAGCTTGAGTGTACCGTGTCGACTCAATAGATTGAGGATTCCCTGTGGGTCCTGGGACCCCTGCTAGTGCCCTGTTCGTCATCACACTATACTCCTATGGGTAAGTGAACTGACGAGGCTCGTCCCCTCAATATCAGACCAAGATTTGCGGGATTTTCGGGTCGACCACGCTTTGGCCTGTTTCTTCCTTGTATGAAGGTATCATGACTTAATATTATTACCAAAATGGCCCTTTCTGAGCGATCTGTAAATGTGCCAACTGCCGTGCCGGCCGCGCCGGCACAGCAGAAGAAACCAGGGCTAAATATCACACCCCTTGAACGCCGTACATACAGAGGCCGGGGACCTATCCTGAGGAAAGAAGAACGCCATTCCGACGCCAGGAAGATCGAGGTGGTGATGTTCCTTATGTATCACTATATCTACGATCCTGACCACGTCAAGTCAGTCAACTGTTATCGCCGGCCGCTGCAGAGGGAAGCTGCCAAGTGGTTCCAGGTATCAGAGAAGAATGTGAGCCGCTGGTGGCGTCAACGTTACTCTCTTTTACACAAGTCAAAGCGTATATATTCCCCTTACTGGCCGGTACTCGAGGAGGCGTTATTCTCACGGTTCCTCGAGGCTAGGGCAGAGAAGAAGATCATCAACACCGGCTGGTTCAGACGACAAGCCCGTTCTATCTTTGCCGACCAGAATCCCGACTTCCCTTACCTCTTTTCCTTCTCAAATGGCTGGTGGATTGGCTTTCGGAAACGGCACGGCATCGTCAGACGAAGAATCACTAAGAAGGCCACCCGGCGACCCGAAGAGTATAAGAAAATCGTGAATTGCTTCCTTCGGTTTCTACGCCAGGTAGCCAATAACAGAAAGAATCAACAACCACGACGCCATAATTACCCTCAGATGGAAATAGACTATATCCTTGATGGCCCCGTTCGCCGCTTTGAGAAACGATATACTTTAAACGTGGATGAGACGCCAATTCCCTTTGAATATCTCGATGGAAGTACCTGGGAGTTATGTGGTATCAAAACGGTTGCGGGGAAATCAGACCGAAGTGGATGGAGCAAAAGACAGGCCACCCTTGTTCTGTATATCTTCGCTAACGGCTCGTCACCCCTGAAGGCTAAGATCATCTTTCATGGATCGCCAAAGGGACGGATTTATCAGGATGAAGGTCATCTTTACTCACCAGACGTCACGGTTGAGTATAATGAGACTGCATACAATAATGAGGATCTGTTCCTGCAATGGATAAAGGACGAGCTGCCGGCCGTACAGGGGAAAACCCGTGACTTCCTCGTTGTCATGGATGTCGCCAGCTTTCATAAGACTGACGTGGTGAAGGAGCAGTTACGGGCAATGAACACCACCCCGGCTCTTATCCCTCCTGGCCTCACCAGTTTCCTTCAGCCTCTGGATACTGCGATCAATAGACCATTTAAAGACTGGTTACGGGAGGAGACGGAGCTGTATATCGAGTAACGCGAGAGGAAGGGCATAACAGAGTGGACTGTCAGTGAGAAACGGATTATGACAACCTGGGTAGTCGCTCGAGCGATGGAACGACTCCAGAACCGACCAGAACTCGTGGAAAAGGCGTTCCTAGACTGCGGTATTAGTATCAGACCCGACGGCAGTCAGGATAACCTCATCCGGATCAAGGATATCGACGAGATCGACTTCACGGGCTGGGAGGATGCCGAGGAATTACAGGTTAAAGCAGAAGAGATTGTCGACCAGGTCTGTGACGGGGAGGAACTTGTTTTATCCCGTGAGGAAGGTCATTCCCTTGAGATCGGGTTGATAATGTTTAAAAAGGAGGAATTAAAGAAGATGGCTCAAGAACTCGGTCTTCCGGTGGGTGGGAATAAGAGGGACATTGTATACCGACTGGTCGACAAGTATACACAAGGAATAACAGAAGAGACCGCAATTCCGGTGGAAGAAGAGCTTATTTTAGATGAAATAGTAGTAGCTTAGTCTATGAGCAGTTCCTCGTCGTCGATATCCTCCTCAACCTAAAAGAATGCCTCCCCTTCCTGTCACTCACGCTGCAGGCCGAGTCGAAGATCGAGCTTCTGCCACCGCTTCCCTCGGCTTTCAACCTTACAATAACAGAGCTTTCCTAGGCGCAGGTTATCGTCAACAGGCTGCCGGCTTCTTATCCTAACCCAACCGTGGTGAGAGCCTCCTTTTCCAAGAGAAATACCGACTACTTCGCCCGGTGGCGAGGGCTGCCGGAGCTCGAGTCGGTAGGTCTCACCGACTTCAAAGACTTCAGCCTGCTCAAAGTCATGTGTGGCGACTATACAGCCTCGTCAGCAACATAGAAATGACATCTGCCGCCATCCCCACCTACAGACGAGATTAATAAAGCCGCATAACGGCGGATTTGGCGATGGAGTCATTTTTCGTTGAAAAAATGAGGATTCCGAGAAGAGGGGAAGGTGGCCTGACGTTGAGATCGTCTCCACATACTATTACTATGAGGGTTAGATCGTGCAGCTAGCAGGGTTCCCAGGACCCACAGGGAATCCTCAATCTATTGAGTCGATACGGTATTTACCGCGCGGCTACGGACAGCCGTTAATTTCGATAA